>ML781630.1:793817-825138 GCA_009831015.1 Picea engelmannii | reverse complement strand
TCCATGTTGAGCATTAAAGGAATTGCACATATTTCTCATACTCAATATAACATTCAAATGTTTTAACCATAAGGATTTTTTTACTTTCAATTGTTATTTTACTTAAGGTGGATATATATATATATATATAGGCACACACACACACACACACACACACACACACACACAATGTGTCAACTCCATGTTGAGAATAAAAGGAATTGCACATATCTCTCATACTCAATATGTTATTCAAATGTTTTAACCATAAGGGTTTTTTTTACTTTCAATTGTTATTTTACTTAAGGTGGATATTAAAATATTGATTATTGAAGCAATTACAATCTTCATACTCCACTCTAGAAAATGTTTTTGGCACAATACTATTTTTTTTACTTTGTGTGTGTGTGTGGACATTGAAATATATTATTTGTGGCCCACATTGAAATCATTTTTTTCTTATGTATATTTTTAAATGCCACATGTCAACTCCATATAAAGCATTGAAGGAATCACACATTTATATTTTTTTATAAGTAGAAAGTGGAATTTTTTACTTTCAGTTACTCTCTCTTTGTCTCTCTCTAGAGAGTTGATATAGAATTATTTTACTTAAGATTGATATTGAAATATTTTATCTATGGTGGACATTGAAATATTTTTTAAAATCCAACTTGTCAACTCCATGTTGAGCATGGAAGGAATTATACATCTCCCTCATAATTTTTTTTACTTTCAGTTACTATATATAGATAGATAAAGACAATATTAAAAAAGTTGGACATAGAAATATTTTATTTATGTCATGTTACCCCTCATGCCTAAGGGTAACTATAGAAGATCATGTCTCATGGCCTGCAATGGAGATAGTGATCATGACCGTGATTATGATCAACATGTCCACGGGTAGCAGTCGAGCATCCCCCTCATATTCCCTCTTACAACTACAGACCATCTAAGCTTATCACATCTAGAAAAATCAATGTATGGGAGATGGTAAACCAATGTCACCATGAGGTATGGTAGTCCTTCATTCATGTGAAGTGTTGTGCTTAATTTACCTTGGTGTTCATCTTATGTTCCCTAGTCCTGTGTTGTCTCGTCCCAGAGAATAGGGGTACTATTATAGGGGCCTCGCAAGGGTAATGTTCAATTCTCCAACATACTTAACACTTTCCATCATGGAGCCTGTTATAGTGCACCAAACTTCAGTAATGGTTTGTGGTTCATTATCTCATGAGAACAAGGGGTTTAAGGCCCATAGGTTGATGCAGTTGTCATATATGTTATGTAAAAAAAATGATAAATGCCACCTCTAAAATCATAAGGCTATCTTTATCTCTATCCCCTATAATGGTAATCACTCTGTGTCTTGGTGCATTGAATGAACACCTATAACATGACTTTAGCCTAGTAATAAAATGAAAGGATTAAATCTTGAAACATGTAATGGAGACTTGAAAAATAATACTTTGGTATCAAAAGAAAATTAAGTGGTTCGGAATGCAAAATGTGCCAAGGAAAGGTTACCTCGATAAAAAAGTGATCCCTCTACATAGATGCTCGTAGAAATGGATTTAATTACACCATAATCCATAAAATAAAACCAACTCGTACCATTATCACACTTACTCTTGAAGGGTTTATTTATTTCATTGTTTCCATCAAGACCTATTCCTCTACCTAGGTGTTTTCTTTCACTCTTGGTTGGCACACCTAATAGGGTTGGATGAAGGCACTCCCATATTCAAAATTTCCATCTTACATAAAGTTATGAGTCGGTGTGATGCTTGAAGAGGGTACTGAGGTGAATTGTTCACATGGATTATATATTAAGTAACAACTTAATTTACATGACTCATGGACTAATATCTCTCATGGACTAATATATGATACCTTATCTTATATTATATTTTTATTTGGATGTCCCTAACATGGTTCTTTGAGGGATGTTCCACGATTTCACCTAAGACGTCTTTCCCTTATTGTAGGACCTTGGCACATGTGATGCATATAAGTGATTCAAATAGTGAGTTGGCACCTTTCGTCATAATCTCTCACATATTTAGGACCTTGGACGACGGACAAATGGGTTTGGTTTTGGAATATTTGGTCATGATGGCACACATATGGGTTGAAATACCACATGGTGGGTAGTGTACTCTTGGTATTATTTATCACTATATTGAGGACGTTGTAGCAGTTGAAATCAAGATACCATGTACAGAGGAGATGTACCTTCCTCCAACTTGGATGTAGTGCCCTGGACCCTTCACATTGGCCTCCAATGGATGATGTTATCATTTTCTAAGGTTTTATGATGATGGGGTTTGATGTCGCTTGGGATACCACTAAAGATGGAGCATGACCATAGATGATTAGATGCACACTTTTTCATGATTTCACCTTCAGATGATGCCATGTGGCCTTGGGAGGCCCTCATTTTCCCTTGGGAGGCTTGATGTCACCACAAGTGTGGCATTATGATGGACTATTTGCATGTTTTATCATTTGTAGAGGCTACTTGAGGGGTCGGCCCCACTTGTTATTATTGTTTCACTTGGATTTGTTGATAAAGCACAAGGGTTTACCTGATATAAAAAGGATAATGTGAGGATTTATTTTCATAATCATATTCCTCACCATTTGGTAGAGGAGAACCTCTCTAAAAATTCGATATTTTCTCTCTCTTTGGCCCTTTTAATCATACACTAGTCTTGTGGAAGGATCTTTGTGGATGGTTTGATCTCTTGGATGGATATTTTATGCAATTAGGGTTTGAATGACCATGTACTTGGATGAATTAATTTTTTGAAATTTTTTGTTCTTGCTAATGTTAGTGGTGTTAAATTGTAATCTTGTTGCAATTTTTTGTCTTGTTGAAACTCTAAGAAGGAGACATAAGTGTTTCTCTCCTTCAAAAAAAAATTATTCTCCAAGTTTCTGAAGAATTCTTTGTTAGTGTTAAAATCCTAAGGCCCAAAATTTATTTAATTTTAGGGTTTTAACCCTAGCCTTTGATCCTTGACCTGAGTGAAGTAAGAAGAAGGGAAAATGGCACCTAGCACCCAAGAGTGTTTTCACCCTAGACACCTTCTTCCTTAAAGTCTAAAACCTAAGGCCCAAGAGTGTTTGCACCTTAGGGTTTATACCTTACCTCTCTTGTTTCATCTAGTTCAATCTTCAAGCTAATGTATTTGTGACTCCATGATCCCTATAGGACAACGACACTAGTCTAAAGGAATTCTTGTGGTTAAAGTAGTTTTTAAAACCAACTTTCCCTTTCTCTCAAGCATATAACTAACATTTCTAACCCTAACTCTAGCAAACTGTCACTATTTTTTGTTGTTTTTATAAAAAAAATTCTACAACCACTAAAAATTGCTTTAATTTGTTGTGTACAATCATTTTTAAGTCGTTTGAATTGTTCAGAAAATACTTCTAGCAATTGGATAATGTAACACTTGCTGAATGTTTGATTTTCATGGTAAATTGCTACATTTCTGAGCACTTTTATTTGTTTTATTGCAAAGTATTAATTGTTGTTATAAAACTAGTTTATTATTGTAATTTTAAACAACCATAGATTATGTTTATTTTCTAGAGTACAAGAGGTCATTATTGCACTATATAACTTGGTAATTGTCTATATTATGTTGCAAAGTTTTTATTTTCTCATACATGTACTAAAATTACATCGTTATCTTTTGTCCCTTTCCTAGACCTAGACCTCACTATCAGGTGACCAAGATAGGTGGCTATAGGATTTGATAATCTTGTTATTTGATCCATTGAGGTCACTAGGGAAGCCTCCCTTATGGTGGACCTATTCTATCACTAAAATGAGTAAGTCTTTGCTTGGGTGATAGTGATAGATTATTCCATAGTTACACAAGATTTGAGATCTTGTGGAGGGCTTTGCAAAAGTACAAATCCTGTGATAACATTTTGGCACCATTGCTAGGGAGGATTAAGTCATTCTCACAACGACATTTTTTGGTAAACTTATCACGAATCCGTTATCCTCAATTTTACTCGGTGACTCCACTGAGGGTAGAATTACTCACTTACATTTTATGATCCAAAGGAGATCATTTGGTGACTCCACTAATATATTTATAGTTTTCATCATATTCTCGACCTTGTAAGGTCATATATTCTCAAGTAATGGAATTATAGCACCATGGAACTTCATGAAATGTTTCATTCTCTTGACATTAAAAAAAATTCAGGATACCCAAATCACTTTACTCCAAATTGGACTGATGATTGTCCAAAATTTGATGGTGGTTCGTCTCTTTCTATTACTCATGTTGTGAATTTATTGAAGTATGTTTCAAAGATAGATGTGGCACATCAAGATGTGCCAATAAGATTATTTTTTTTATCTCTAGAAACAATACAAAGGAATTGGATTAAGCGTACTCTCAATCTGAAGAGTATATCTTCACTTATAATCTTCATTGTTCAGAATTTCTCAAACAATGGGCCCCAAGAACACAAAGATATGAAAATATTCTCCACGATATCACAATATCCCTATAAAGGGAAGGGTTGTTTTATAACCCTGTTGAAGATGAAGATTTCATTCAGAAACAAGAATTTAAAGAGGATATTTATGAAGAGGGGTACCAACCCCTCGAAGAGGAGAAAGAATCACCTCATGATTCCATTGAAGACAATGAATATTTGGTTAAAGAACAAGATATTGAAATGGTGAATCATAAGGAAGATCACCAATTACACAAAGTAGAACATGAGTTTCCTATTGAATATGTAGAAGAAGAAGAATTTAATGAAACATACTATGTTGAAGACCTAATCCATGAAAATTACCCTAATGAATACGAGACATTAGTATTTAATCCTCTACTTTATGAAATCATCCAAGCTTCCATTCCTCCTACACATGAAGAAGAGAATGTGGTGAGTTATAGTCCTTTCCAATTTTTTTATGTTTATTCATTTCATGATTCAGAAAGTGAAGGGGTGCTAGAGGAACCCTTGGATGCATTAGGCCCTTCAGATTACTAAAGGTGATGATATGATTGAGAATATTGATGAGTTTATTCATGTTGGGAGATGTAAATGGGATATGACCTGTTATGATTTTAATGGAGATCCCATTTATGACATTGAAGGTCAGTTTAAAATAAAGAATATGGAATTGTTATCTTTAGAAAAAACATATGTGATTTCTAATGATTTATATGTGTGGAAACATCATGATGAAATGATTACATATTTGTTCCAACCATCTAGGGATGACTCATTGCAACACTCTCATGATGATTTCTTGTCATATCCTAGAGGGTTTGATACATATTCTTTTGAGCATTTGGATTTATTCTACGAATAAATTTTCCAATGACTTTTGTGCTCTAACTTTGATGAAGATGAGGCCATGATTTTCCCAAAAGAGGATTTTCATGATGAAAGTTATGAGCCTTCTCCTTTCTCACCTTGTTATTTCACTATATATACGGTTGGGAGTTTTCCTTCTAATGGTGATTTACTTATGGGGAAAAGTTATTTCCAACCTATGGTTTGTTACAAGGGTTTTCAGTTTCACACACAATACTAACAAGCCTTGGGTTGGGAGAAAACATTTTTCTCTAGGTGTGGGTTGATCCCTTATCTTTCGCTCTCTTCTTCCATGGGTAGCCTTATAGTGTTCCTTAGGTTCCTTCTCATCCCTTCTCAATATTTGGGTGATATATTTGTATTTGAGGATGAGGATCATCCTTTGTATACTTATTTCATCTTTGTCCTAAAAACTATGATGATGTATCCATGAGTGACTTTGTCCCTCCCACCCACCTCCATGAGTTAGATTTTATGATTCGTTATGATATAGTGTACATTCCAACTCATGGTATTTTGATGCTTGACTTGTCCATGCTTTGTCTTATTACCAATAACAAGGTAAGACATTTTGATACAATGTTGGGATGGTTTCATTGGTTATATTGGTTATATGATTACACCTAGTATTTCAGTGGACATGTAGAATAAGGTTAGATAGAACATTTTGCATCTTGAATTTACATGTGTATATATCTTTGCATCATGCATTCACGCTACTATAGTCTTGCATCTTCTCTCTCTCTCTCTCTCTCTCTCTCTCTCTCTCTCTCTCTCTCTCTACACACACACACATATTTCATTTTCATTTGTATATCATGAATACATGTTATGAACTTTCATTTGATCATTGTATTATTACTTTACCATGTATAGTAGTAGTAAAAAAAAATATTTTCAGCATGATTTTGATTTACTACTAACCTCGATGTATCATATCCACCAACCGATACTTTTAAAGGGTTGTGTTGTTTGAATTGGGTGCCAGATTGAAGATCTTGGACAAACAGAGATATTTGGATTCTAATGTGCTCTATGGTGAGCTCATGTCCCCATGTTGGAGCTAGATGCTATCCTCTCATGCCTAGGGGTAACTAGAGGATATCATGTCTCATGCAACAGAATGGAGACAATGATATCAACCATGATGATGATCAACATGTCCACAAATCGCATCCCATCATCCCCCCTCATATTGAATATTAAAACTACATATCATCCAAGCTCATCACATCCAAGAAAATCAGTGTATGGGAGATGATAAGCCAACGTCACCATGAGGTATATTGGTCTTTATTTCATGTAAAGTATTGTGCTTATTTTGTTGGGCATGTGGATGAGGATCATTGGTTGAAGTTGGATAATGGATCACTATCTTTGGAAGTTATGTTTCTTGCCTTGTTTCGTCTCGGTGATCAACTTTTGTGCCCTAGTCGTGTGTTTTCATCACCCAAGGAAAAGGAGTACTATTGGGGGGGCCTCACAAGGGTAATGTTCAGTTCCCCAATATACTTTACACTTTCCATCCTAGAGCCTGTCACAGTGCACCAAAATTTTGTAATGGATCATGGTTCATTCTCTCATGAGAAGAAGGGGTTGAAGTGTTAGAATTAAAAGATATGTGCTCATTTTTACCATAGATAATATCTCAATATTGTCACCCAACCATAGGCACAATTCCCACCCCTGAGGACCTTAACATTGACAAATAGAATAATTATAGAATAAAACCCTAGAACCAATAGCCAACCAAGGTAGCATACTTCTCTCCAAAGATATCGTACCAAGCAGAGAATCCAAACCATAACCAAGAAGAAAGTAAAAGCATAATCAAATACTAATTCACCATTGCAGAAACTATAGCTCTCCTCTAGTCATGCACACCACTTGTCCTTATGCACTTGCGAGAGTGGACAAATGAGCTCTAGAACCCTCTATTTATATTGCTCCAATTCGCCTAACTAGGACAACTTCACTTCATGGAGGATAATAACTTAATATTGATTATTATCTTGAGTCGACATGTCTTATAGGGTTATTATCCATTGTTTTATGGTTTCTCTTACTTCCTGGAATATTCTAATATCATCAAAGGTTACATGTAGAGGTTAATGCCTCCCACAGCTACCATAATATCAACACTCCCTCCTAGCTAGGAAGGTATTAAAGGAAATGGTCTTGAGCACAAACAGACCATTCAATCGGTAGCATCATCATATCCACATAGGATATCTCATGATCACGAAGATCAAGTCACGAGAATCATCATCACTATCAGTATCATTTGATAGCATCTTGGCATCAACATACATCATCATTTGCATCATCTCTCGAGGACATACTCCATGTGATTAATCGGGAATGATGTTAAATAGGTCATGTGTTGAACTCAACGCACTCAATAGAGTGTCTTGGATGAGTCACTCACTCAACAAAGTGATAGAAAGACCATTCATCTAATCCAGACATACATCCTAGAAAAAAAGTTGTCCCAACAGATGTTAAAAACCCCACAATGGGATACAAGAACTATTCTTCTAATATGGACCTACGTCCTAAAAGAATTCCATTCCTCCCAGATGTTGAAATACACTTTATGGGCTACAGAGGCCATTCCTACAAGAATTCCAGTCTTGGACTGTTTTTTGATCAGGTCATATGTATTATAGAGATCAATTTCTACCCATATTCCTTAGAAAATATCGGTCCCATATCAACCACCCTAAATGGGACATCATGTCCTTAGGGGGGAAACTATTCAACCTGATTGGGACAATAATTGTGCCTCAAGAGAATATCAATCGTGAACCATTTTCCTAATTGGTCCACAATCTGTGCCTTAGGAAAATATCATTCCATGATACGTCAACAATCTATCAACCTAGACCATTCTCCATAGAGAGAATGTCTTTCCACCAACAATTTGTTTTGTATGGACCATTATCCACTTAGAGAATGTTTGTCCACCAACACATGGATTATCCATCTAGATGGAAATCAACTCCAACACTAGTGGTAGTCTCTATGTCAATCATATGTATCATATTGTTTCTATATTGCCATCCAATAAAACACAATTGTTTATATCCATAGTAGTATACAACTACTATCTAGTGGTACACAACCACTCCTAGTAGCATACAACTACTAACCAGTGACACATAGTCACTACCGATGGATCACATACACCATAGTAGCATACAACTATTGTCCAGAAACATACAGTCTCCACAACAATCATGTCATATGATATCATCCTAAATAAACAATATCATGATAAAAACTAGTCATTTGGGCCATTCTTCCACTCACTTCTGTGAGATATGGAAGATCATCTTCTCTTGGAAAATTAAACATCAACCGTGGGATTTCTGGACTATTCTTCCCAAGCATAAAAGAATAATTGTTCCTTATTGTTGAACTTGGACCATTTAACCTAACTAGGTCATTCTTACGGCACCAATCACAGTGCAACCTAGAGATAATGAGTCTTCCCTAGGGAATAATTGTCTGTACCATTTCCTATGAAAATGACTGTCATGCACCAACCTCCTATATTGGACCATTCTTCAAAACTTCTCACAACTATGAACTTATAAAGAATAATTACCCGGAGAGGCGGACCATTCTGCTTGACCACTACTCAGAGTGACTACCAAGGAGAATGATTTTCCTAGACAATTCCCCCACACTGGCCACGAGGGGAATCACTTGCTATGATACATCAGAAATCTATCGAACCATTTTGTTTACGAAAATGAATTTCCATTTTGGACCATTTTCTGAAATCGAAAATGATTGTCCATCAAAAATCTTGGACCACTTTCCAAATTGGAAAGTGAATTCCCAACTTGGACCATTTTCCAAACTGGAAAATGATTTCCCATATATCAATAACATATCAGTGCTCCCTCCCAACCTAGGGAGTAATCACTTCCCTTTACAATAAGGAATTCATCTCCACAAGTCCCATATTGTCACTTGAGTATGTAAACTTTTCATCTTGGACAAAGGCATTACCAAAATGTATGTTATCTTCTCATCTGTGGAGATATATTGGAGAACCACTTCTCCCTTCTGGACTTTATCATGTAGAAAATAATACTTGATCTCAATGTGCTTTGACCTGTCATGGAACATCGAGTTCTCTAAAATCTTCACACAGCTCTAATTATCACATTATATCATGGTCGAATCAAGCACATGATCAAACAATCCAAAAACTAGCTTACATAGCCACATTTCTTCCGTACAAGCATCACAACCTGCAATATACTCTTCTTATGAAGTACTAAGTGCAACATACTTTTGTTTCCTGTTATTCCATGATATCGTGGCAAATATCAAACTAAAACATATCCAAGAATCACTTATTTTGTTAGCTGTACTCGCTGCCCAATCTGAATCGATAAATCCATGTAGCTTTATATCATAACTCAAACATTCCACGAATATATTTCAAGGCATGCTTTGCAATTATTCAATTCTCGTGGCTAGGTTCCACCTAGAACTATTTTCACAGCAAAGAAAATATATGGTTGAGTATTCTCCAAATACATTAACGAGCCATTCAATTTTTGATACAGGGATGGGTCTACTAGATTAGAGTCTCTCAACTTCTTTAGATCTATCATCATGGGATTTTTCCATGGATTTACAATCCATCATCCCAGGCTTCTTAAGAACCATTTTGATACACTTCCTCTATCATAGGAAGTTTTGACCATTCTTTTGTTTTACATGAGAGGATTTGCACCAAAGTTGCTTGAATCCATATAGGGTCTTCTTCCATCTGCATACATGGGTCTCTTTCTAGTATACTTCAAAACCTTGAGGTTGCTCTACATATGCTTCTTCTTAGATTACTTTGTTGAGAAGAATAGTCTTTACATCCATCTAATGTAAACTACAACCCACGGATATTGCAAGAGATAGAATGGCTTAGGTAGAGGTATACATGGTTACTAGAACATGTTTTCATCGTAGTCTTTTGCCTTCTTCTGGGAGAACCCTCTAGCCCTGAATATCATCTTGTATCTATCAAATCTTCCATTTATAAGTCTTCACATATTCTTCAATGTATCATATCATTGGGTATTAGCTCCCTCCTAATCATAGCTTCATGCCTGAATGATAAATATATATAACTTCCTTGTTTTTATTCTGATACTACATGTTTCTACAATCAATTCCCTATATCTGAGAGAGTCCATGCTTCCATCTATTGCATCTCTCTTTGCTTTCTGTAAAGTGTCACAAGATTGTTCTGGTTTTCTTTTGATTACTGACTTCCTTTGAGTCGGAATCCCTTCGAGTCTGACTTCCTCTGAGTCTCTTTAAGTTTTTTTCTATATGTTTTGATTGTTGCCCATCCAACAGTTGTTGCAAGTATTTTTTCATCCTTATAAACTTCTTCTTTGACAGCTTCCGCAAAGATTGTTCATCAAGGTTTGTCAACATATTTCACAAGGGTACCTTCCCCGAACAAGAGAAGAAACAAAAGAAAGATCCAAGACAATTTGTTTATGATAAAAAATTGAAACAAGAATAAGGACAAGGATAGAGGCAATTGCTACAAGCCTGGAAAGACATCTTCATGATAGCCTTCATTAAATAACCTTCCTGAGACAACAAGAAAAACATTGTTTCTAATACAACATCTTTTATATGAAGGATAGTTTGTTGGTAGCATTACTAAGATGATCTTGTCTAAGAACAAGAACAAGAAATATCTCCTAGAGTAGGTGTTAGTTCATATTTTCAAATAAGTACATTGAGTAGTATAAGCTACTAAGTACTTATCAATACTCACTTAAGTGACAATAATAGAGATGTCAAACTTGATATGCAAACATGTAGTCTTGCTATTGTTCCATTTGAATTTATTTTCTTCTAAGACAAGTATCCTTTTCGACATGTCCCTTAAAATTAAAACAATATGATTTCTTGACAAAAAATTGAGTTAGAGAATATAATCTCAACCTTATAAGATCTTGACTAAAGCTAGCTTATAAATTTTACTAGAATTTCATAATGCCATAACAACCAAAAAGATATCAATTCAAACCTGGAGAGTGTGTTGATCTTTTGAATGCACTGAATCCAAGATCACTTCTTTGGACAAGATCCCTTGTACATTCCTTGCAAAAACACTCACTCTAATGATACAAATTAAAAGAACATGTATAGGTACATACCTTTGTAACCCAACTGTGACAGTAAACCTTAGAATGACTTTGTTGGACCAGAGGTTTAGCTGCTAGAGGATTGGTAAACCTTCCCAGAACAAGACAAGAAACAAAATAAACATCCAAGACAATATGTTTATGATAGTAAATCGAAACAAGAATAAGGACAAGGATAGAGGAAATTACTAAAAGCCTAGAAAGACATCTTCATGATAGCCTTCATGAAATAACCTTCATGAGACAACAACAACAACAATGTTTCTGATACAACATATTTTATATGAAGGATAGTTTCTTGGTAGCATTACTAAGATGATCTTGTATGACAAAAAGAACAAGAAATGTCTCCTAGAGTAGGTGTTAGTTTATATTTTCAAATAAGTACATTGAGTAGTATAAGCTATTAAGTACTTATCAATACTCACTTAAGTGAAAATAATAGATATGCCAAACTTGATATGAAAACCTGGAGGCTTGTTATTGTTCCACTTGAATTTCTTTTCTTCTGAGACACGTATCCTTTCCGACCTGTCCCTTTTAAACTTAAAACAATATGATTTCTTGACGGAAAACTGAGTTAGAGAATACCATCTCAACCTTATAAGTTATTGACTAAATTCATCTTATAACTTTTACTAGAAGTTCATAATGCCATAACAACCAAAGATATATCAATTCAAACCTGTTGAGTGTGTTGATATTTTGAATGCATTGAATCCAAGATCACTGCTTTGGACAAGATCCCTTGTACTTTCCCTACAAACACACTCATTCTAATGATACAAATTAAAAGAACATGTATACGTACATACCTTTGTTACCCAACTATGACGGTAAATCTTAGAATGACTTTGTTGGACGAGAGGTTTAGCTGCTAGAGGATTGGTAAACCTCATAATGTTCCTTCTAGTAGATTTCTCTTGGGCACAACTTACACTTTGTTCATGCTAGGTATTTTTTTTTCATAACTGCCTTCTATTTTGATTTTTGATTGGTCAACCATAGATTTTGACTTGGCCAAACATTGACTTTGACCAAAATTTCAAACTTGATGTCTTGTCTTGTTGAGAGTATCAGGAGGTGCACTAGGCTAGGGTGCACTAGGTTATCTAGGAATTAGTTCAAGTGCTTCAGTTAAGGTGCCTCAACACGAGGGTTAAGGTTTCATTGTTGCAGCAAAACTTTGACTACAACTGAGAAAATCCTCCCAATCTACCTTCGAGTGGTTAGACTGTGAGAAGATAGTCTGGGCCCATAACCTGTTAGAATTAAAATAGATGTGCTCGTTTTTACCATAGACAATATCTCAATATTGTCACCCAATTGTAGGCACAAAGGCCACCCCGACTCATTATCCTTGACAGATAGAATAATTCTGGAAGCAAACCCTAGAACCAATAGCCAACCAAGGTAGTGTACTTCTCTCCAAAGATAGCGTACCAAGTAGAGAATCCAAACCATAAGCAAGAAGAAATTTCAACCACAACCAAATACTAAGTCACCACTTCAACAACTGCAACTCTCCTCCAGTCATGTGCACCATTTGTCCTTATGCAGTTGTGAGAGTGTACAAATGAGCTCTAGCGCCCTCTATTTATACTTCTCCAAGTCACCTAACTAGGCCGACTTCTATTCATGGATACTAATAACTTAATATTGATTATTCTCTTGAGTCAACTTGCCTTCTAGAGTTATTATCCAACATTTTAGGGTTTCTCTTGCTTCCCGGAATATTCTATTCTAGTCAAAGGTTACATGTTGAGGTTGATGTTACTATTATATATGCTATGTAAATAAAATCCTAAGGGTGGCTTGATATCTACCCCGCCTAATGGTAATATCCCCTTTTCCTAATGCACTTAATTCACGTCTATAATAGGGATTTATCCCAATAAGAAAATGAAAGTAATAAAGCTTGAAAGGGGAATTGCAAAATAATAATAGGGTATCAAAAGAAAATTAAGGGGTTCGAAATGAAAAACTTATTGAGGATAGGGTACCTCAACCATTAAGAACTCCCTCTACATAGGCGCTCATAGAAATGGATTTAATGACACCATAAGCTATGAAGTAAAACAAGCCCTTACCACTCACACTTACTCTTGAAGGGTTTACTTCTTTCATGGTTTCCCTTGGGTCCTATCCCTCTACCTAGGTCTTTTCTTTCATTTTCTTGGTTGGCACACCTAATAAAGTTGGATGAAAGCCCTCCCATATTCAAAATTTCCAACTTACATAAAGTCCTAAGCCGATGTGATGCTTGAAGGGATATTGAAGTAAATTGTTCACATGACTTATATCTTAAGTAACATCTTAATTTGCATGACTCAAGAACTAATATATCTTATTAACATTGTTTTATCTTGTATTATATTATTTTTTTATTTGGATATCTTGAGATGGTTCTTTGAGGGATGTCCTAAGATTTCACCCAAAACATTGTACTTTGACATGTGTGATAAAGAAGTGAGTCACCTAAAGACCTTGCACCTTAGCTCTCACATCTTCAGAACCTTGGACAATGGACGATAGACGATAGGCTTGGCTATGGAATATTTGGTCATGATGGCACACAAATGGGCTGAAATCTAACTTGTTGGGCAGTGTACCCTTGGATTTATTTCTCATTGGATTGAAGATGCTGCATGAGTTGACAGCCACATACATGCCCAAACGAGATGCTGATTCATCCACCTTGGACACACTGCCTGGACCCTTGACGTTTGCCTCCATTTGATACCTAGCATTGTTTTGATACCTACGAGCCAATGGAAGAATATTTTATTAGAGTTGATTGCTGGGAGATGTTGAAAAAGTTGAAGAATATATGAAGAATTCGGGTCGTGAATAACAAAATCTTAATGTCTTTGTTTTTTCCATCGCAAGAATTCTTTTTTAGATTTGGCTTCTTAATAAATCAAAGAAAGAAGGGGAGTAGTTTCCCTGGAAGAAGGATCACTACCCAGAAATTGTGAAGAAGTTTGAAACCCTAATTGCAAGATCTCATCGCCCTGGATCGAAGCTTTCCATCGACCTCATTTTCTATGTGCAATTAATCCATTTTGCCCCTCAATCTGTGGTGCTCTATTTTCTATTTGTTGTGAGATCTCTGAAGAACAAACTCTAAATACGAACCGTTGAAAGGTGGGCGAGTTGGTTTATTAGGTCATCTGTTTGGTGCGGCCGACCTGTTCGCACGAGTTCAGAGAATGAGCCAGACTTTCAAGCGATCACTCCTCTGTGGCCTGGGCGTATTTGGTTAGATACATTTGTAGAGCATCAAGGACAACTCGTAGTGCCATACCAAGAGTGAGAGAAGAGACAAGTTGGGGCTTTATTAGTGAACCAAAAAGAATCGCACTGCAAAGACCTCAGATGGTGACTGTTCTGAAGCATCAACACTTAAAAAGTGTGGATTAACATAGACAGTTGCAGAATGAAATCGTTTCATTTCCTCTGCTACATCCCAAGATACCAATGGCTGAAACTAGAGAGAATCATTACCAATTATTTCAGCACAGTCCTCATTCCACAATCTTCTAACACCAACAGCTCCATTTTCAAATTGAGGTGGCGCTTTTTAATGCATTTTGGGAGACACTGTTGCAAGAGGTCCATGTACAGCACGTTGAATTACCTATTGAACTTCAAAAGAAAACATGCTATCTGATTGGAATGAGAGTGGTCATCGAATTCGCTCTTGAAAGAATAAGAGCCAGCACAAACCTGTTGTTTTCCTTCAATTTCGCCTTGATGAAAGAGATGTCTAGGGCTCACCTGGTTCGATCCAAGAAGAGAAATGGTTGCTTCCATGAGTTTATATATTTTCAGCGTGGTTTACTTGGGGGAAAATGAATATTGGTTTTTCATTTAACACATGTGGATTTTAGAGATCAGTCCGATTACAAAGGAACAATGCCAGCGAGCTTGTGGAATGTCGAATCTTGAAATGAGTTCGAATAGAAAAGTAGGGTAAGTGAGTTTATACATTTTATCCCATATTAGAGGAATCATCACAAATATTTATGGCTATGGGTATGAGTAAAGGCATAGCCTCTAATTTATTTTCATTAACTGGAATCAACTACAACTTCAGTACCTTCCTGGTGTGGTTTTGATTGGTGGAGGTAACCCTGAAAATTCATATTTTACAATAAAAAAAAATTAATTTATGAAGTGTGAATGATATTTGCATTGATGAGTCATATACCCTAAATTTGTATTAAGTGGTTTTTCACCAGAAAGTTAAAAAGGATTGTAGTGATGGATCAGTAAAATTTAATACAAAGTTTGCATTACTGTAAGGAGTTATAAGAATGCTTATGAAATTGTCATTGGAGTGATAAGGTGTATATTTTTTGTAATTGGATTGGATTTGTCATTGAAGTGATAAGGTGTATATTTTTTGTAATTGGATTTTAAAGGTGTTATAAGGCTTTTTGCAAATTTCTAATTGGAGTTATAAGGGTTTATCATTTTTTTTGTGTATTAGAATATTTTTTTGTTATTGTGTTATAAGGAAGTTATAAGTGGTGAAGCATATTAGTCTTTGTGTCCTAAACCCACCAGAAATTGAATATGTTGTACACATTGATTAGCAAGACTCTAGAATCTACAATTCCTATGCAAAAAGGAATGCTCAATAATGTTCTTACTTGTTTTTGCATTCTACACAAAAAGGTACAAGTACTTCAAACACAAACAAATTTTTTGATTGGGTAGTTGATGTCATTTAATGATGACACCAAGGAAAACAAAAACAAACATGTGTTTGTTGATTGTGAGTTGTAGTATGCCTTTGATGAAGTCAATGTAGCCTTGACTGATGACACTAAAAACAAAGTGGAAAAATGGAAGTTTTAACATAAGGATCAGTTTGAAAATATAGATAACTATGTTAGACCATTGGAAGTATTACATTTTAAATGAAACAAATATGGATTAGGATATGAAAAGGATTGTGATAACCTTTTTCATATTCCTAATCATTGTAAACCAATTACTTTTGTTAGAGGTGGATTTTTTGTTAATCCTGATAGGAAGGAAGAACTTGATAAGCAACATGTACATGATGTTGTTCAGGATGTTGATTATTATACTATAGTTGAGGATATTGATGATAATACAGGTATCGAGTATTTTTTGTACAAAGAACGTCTACTATGTCGAAATTGTCACCAAGTTGATCATGTTCAGTTATATTGTTTTGATCTCTGCCCATGTGTTTTTTATGGGAAGAAAAACCAAGTTTCGGAAAGGTGTTGGAAGCAACCACAGATTTAGAAGAAACAGGGAAATTTTGAATAGTTAAGGACTTAGCATTGGAGTTTGGAAGTTAATTTATTGGAATGATCTTATCGATGAGTTATACACAAGTACAACCATACTTGATTGGAGATATTTCTACAGTTGATGGACATGAATGTTTTTCAGGATTGGATGATACAAGGAATGATCGTGGCTCACTTGATGTAGTCTTTTGAGTTGAATATCAAGTCTCTAGACTTCACTTGAATATGATTTGATTACCCATTTCCACTTTCAGGGGGTATATCTCATTATCTAGACTTCTCAATTTTCAGTCAACAGGGGGGAATATTGATATGTCTGACTTCAATTTTCGAAGTCTAACTTACACGATTGCAATTAATGATGATTGATTATGGATTCAGAATTCAGGATTCAGGATTGTAAATGAATTTATGATATTTCAAGAGATTGATGATTTCCAGGTTATTGGATATTGGATGGATAGTTTGCCACTTCTCGGCATTTGATGCATTGTCCTACATGTTTGATGGAAATTTAGGTTCACGATTTGGAGCAGTACCAACAATTTACCTAGTTTACTACATTTTTTTTGTCTACGGGATTTCCAGATAAAGGTTTTGGATGTTGTTTGACACTTTTTTCTGTCACCAAGATTTTTTGACAGTTTTTTTATGTGTCGATATGTGAGAGATTCATAGTCTTCGAACTTCTTAGGGATGGTATTTTGACCTTGTAGAGGACATATGATTATTCTTCTCTTTTCTCTTGGCACATTTGATTGTCGGGGTTTTTGGAATTTGAGATGTGTTGGACATGTAGCCAATTCACTTCTCATCATATTTGATCTCATCGGTTTTGGGTTAACTTTAGTGAATACCTACATGATGTCTAGCTCATTTGTTACACAGTGAGTTTTATAGACTTTGGTTTTGACATCCACTTTTGGCGATTTTTCAAGAATATCTTCATTGACACTCATGAAATTTCAGACCGTGAGTTACAGATTGAAGACTTGAAGATCATGAGATGTGATCTAGTTATAACTACTAGTTTTCATCTTGCATATTCTCTAGTGGTAGTGTTCCTTCCATATCCACAACCAACCTTTTTCAATGATGTGGATGCTCTTTTAGGCATATATGGTTATATTTATTTAGATCTACATGATTGTGGTGGGAATTTGGAGCACAATATTCAAAATTTCATTGAGATGAGGAGGTCCTCAATTCAGAGTCATCATGAGCACCGGGACATGGGACCTATGTTTATAGACGACCTTGTTGAACCACATTAATATTGAGACTAGTACTTGTACATGGGACCCTAGCTTATGGATGAGCTTCTAGGATGACTTCAGCATTGCAATTAGCACTCATACGTGGGATCCATGTTTAGATGAGCTTCTTGGACTACTTCAAAATTGTGTCCATCCCTCATACATACATGGGAGCTTGGTTCCATAGACTACATTTTTTAGGTTAACACTTGTGCATGGGACCCTGTCTTATGGATGTACATCCTCACTATAAGAATCAAGGGAAAATCTTTCTGAAGAGGGATGAAATGTTGGGATCCTCCCAAGTGGTGTAATAAGGGTGTCAAAGGGCCCTCTATAGTCATAATAGTGTAGTTATGGTGGTTGTTCAATGTAAGGTGGACTAGGTCCTTTATGTTTGTTATTATTAAATATGACCCACTTGTTATTTAACATGGAAAAAATGTAATGTGGCATCATTAAGGTAATTAGGAGGTGGTTATGATTACGGTTTCATAGATAACTATAAATAAGGATGAATTCCTCCTCATGGAGCATGTATTGGAGTATTTTTATTGGAGCTTAGCTCATTGAGAGGTTGCCCCAACTTAAGAGGAAAGTGAATAGGAGAGGATTTCTTGCATAAAAGGATCATTTTACAATATTTCCCTATCTTAAGGGATTTTGATATTAACAAAGTGTGGAGCATTTTTTATATCTTGTTTGTGATTCAATTTCTTGGGTCAAGGATCATAACAACTTTGATCTAAATCTATCCATGTCATCCTCTCCCCAACAAAAATGAATAGTGAACAACCAATTTCCGAAGTCTTCGAGGAACCAAAACATGTTGAATTCTATCAACGAAAGGAATAGAAAAATAAATACTATGAAGGTGACATATTTGCAAAAAAATGAAACCAATCCACTCTATTATAGGCTTAAAATTACTTTCATGGATCTGATCCTAAAATCAAGTAGTAACTAACTATTAAAAACATTCTAGCAAATGTTTTGAACACTTTCATAACACTTTTATTTACATGCAACAATTTCACATGCAATTAAGAGTTTGGCAGATAAAAAYAAACTTATATTTTCTTGTAAAAATAAGGTTTTATATGGATACAACTCAATTGTTGATGGTTTAATATAAATAACTAGAGAACATGAATATAATTGAGAAAGCAAGAAGTTCAACATAATAGGGAATCGATGAAKAATTTTACAAAATCRTGTGTTGAAATCCCACATACTCTACATAGAAGACATGGTTTTATTTTTCAYAACAAATTAGGTGCAAGTAAAGGAGCTTCTTGCTATGAAGGAGAGGGTTGATGCAAAAATTTACTAGTGGTGGGTTTTATTCTTATAGACCTACTCACAACTATAATCCATGTAAGCATAGGTATGATATGCACTAAAGGTTGTGACACTGAAAAATACATATTGCTAGGTAGTTTACACAAGTAGTTTGACATATCGAATATTAATTTCAAGATATGTACATGGAGCTTCGTAAATTCAAGGTGCAGATCATACCTAGGTTAACGTAGGTATGGTATGCCCTCAAGGTTGTGACACTGAAATATAAATATTGCTAGGTAGTTTACACAAGTAGTTTGACATATCAAATATTAAGTTCAAGATATGTACATGGAGCTTCGTAAATTCAAGGTGTATATCATACCTAGGTTAACGTAAGTATGGTATGCACTCAAGGTTGTGAAACTGAAATATACATATTGCTGGGTAGTTTACATAAGTAGTTTGACATATCAAATATTAAATTCAAGATATGTACATGGAGCTTTGTAAATTGAAGGTGCAGATCATACCTAGGTTAAGGAGAATGGAAGAGGGAAGACAAGATCAACATGCCTACCAAGACACTTGAATTTAACAATGATTCTTTGGATCTCTAGGATAGAATCGACATACATCGTTGAGATAACACAAGTATCACACATAACTACTCCTTTGGTTTCACATTCATTGCATTGAGGATCATTACTGATCTTGTATTCACTCAAATACAACAACCCAATTGGCTTCTCAATTATCTCCTCTAGAACTAAGCTTGTCATGGGAAAAGTGGGACACTCAACAATGGTTGTATTTCTTTTTCTTGTCCCCTTTTAAGAAAGTATTACTATTAGCATGTATATCAAGTATTCATATATCAATAAAACCATGGGATTCAAGATTTGGTTTGATTCAAAATCCTGGTATTGGCATAGGAAGAAACAAAGACATGGAAAATGTATATGTTCCCTAGTATTGAGTTATTACTAAATGTGCTTGAGATAATTGGTGTGTTACTTCTATTATTTTTAGTATTAAGAAATAAGGGAATGGATTGGATAGATCCATAATTGGAGGATGAATATGGCTCCATAAGGGAATATCCCATAAAGTTTCCCTTGTCTCGAAATACTTCACAATTATGTTGATTTAAAAGGTAATAAAATGAAATGTCATTGGGAGCATCACCTAGATTTATTGCCACCACTTAAAGTGGCTGAATTGAAACCCTAGTGGAATATATCACTATAGAACCCAAATCAATTCCCAAATATGCAATGTCCTTATCCTTTTGTAAGCTTAAGATAACAATTACTCCCTCTTCCTCTTTATGTATTTCAATGTCATCGACATTATTAGGCTACAATCCCACAACAAAATTAGGTGTAATGGACTGTAATTTATTCATGCAAACCCACATGCCCAATCTTAGCTTAAATTAATAACAACTAGGATTGAAAGAGAAGTAGGTTGCATGTTTGAACCTAGGTCATAATTACATTTATATGGGTTTGTCATATAGTTCCACATTACGTTGTTGTATTCATTTTTTTTCTTCTATGTTCGGTCTATAGAAGTCATGACTCTTTCCCTAGTAGATAAAAACTATACCTTCTAAAAAAAAATTAGAATGGATATTTTGTTTCCCATAATTGAAGGGCATCCTCCTACTACAAAGGTTCAAATCTTAGGCAACCTATCTAAAGCAATGACTTCCCATTGCTAAAATTGGTTGTCCTACATTGCATTTGATTTGCAATTTTAGAGATACCAACTATTAATTTAGCGAGTAATGACGCTACCTATTTTATGTGTGCATGGAAATTAAAGGGGATAATATTGATTCTACTGTGATCAAGGAGGCCTTTATTTTGAAAGGGGTAGTTCGGGGAGGAATGGAGAAAGAATTCTCTCCACTGAAAACTAGAAGTGCAAGGAAGTTAGGGATTGTGAAGGAAAAAGACAATACCGATGGCACCTTCCAGATGATAAGTCCAAGGGCGCTTAGAGCATAAAACTCCCTGGCTAGAGTTAAAAAATGATAGTGTCTTCCATAAATATTAAGGGGGTGGTGGGAATCACTAAGTTTTTAGCTTTGAAAATATTCTTAGAACAAAAAAAACCCGATGTACTACTTATTCAGGAGACTATGGTTAGTGAAACAAAGGCTAGGGAGATCTTTAATAAGTTGTTACCTACCTGGTACTTGAGTGGTGTGGATTCTACAAGTCTCTCTGGGTGTTTATTATCGTCTTGGAATCCTAAAAAAGTTGACTTCTCTGCCTATCTGACCCCTGCAGGGATTATGTTAGAAGGTTATGTAAAGGATCTAGATAAAATATTGAAGTCAATAAACTATTATGGGCCATATTCAGACAGAGAGGTATTTTGGGAGAATATAAAAAGAGATGGGTTACTAAAGGAACACTCCTTAATTTTGGGGGGGATTTAAATTTTACCACCTCCAACAAAGAAATTTGGGGTGTACATGCCAAATCAGACCCATTACATACATACTTTAATCAGTTGATTCATGAAGAGGTTCTGGTGGATGTAGAACCTATCAAACTACTTCCTACTTGGAGGAATGGTAGAAGGGGGCAAGATTTTATAACAAAGAGATTAGATAGATTTTTTATTTCTGAGAATTTGGCTTTGTCAAGGTTGAGATATAAGACTTGTTTATGTCATCAAAATATTTCAGATCATGTGCTTGTGGTACTACACTTGAAATTTGAACAAGAAAAAGTCAAATATCCTTTCAAGTTTAACTTTATCTGGCTACAGGATCCAGAGATAGTCAATTTTGTGAGAAACCATTGGAATGGATTTTTTGGAACAAAGGTCCTAAATCCGATGGAAACATTAAAAAAGTTAAAAATTCTCAAAGGATTGGTGATTAAATGGGAAAGGAAGAAAAATATTGTAGCAAGGGGTGAATTGATAAAAATAGAAGAAGAATTGGAGTTATTATATACAAATAATCCAGGGGGATTTGAAAAGGAAGAAGATAAGGTCATAGTAATTGGACTAGAAAAGAAAAAATTGACTCTTTTGAGGCAGAAGGAGGAAACATGGAAGCAGAAGAGTAGGATTAATTGGATGGTAGCAGGGGATAGGAATACTAAATTTTTTCATGCATATGCAACTTCCAGAAAACATAATAATACTATTTGGGAGATCATGAAGGAAGATGGGACAATGATAACGAGTAATAAGTTTTACAATTGGAAGATATGGAGTATTTTCAGAATATTTATAAGGCACAGTCAAATTTATGCATCATTGATCAATTAGCATTATTGAAGATTTATCCTAGGATGATTATAGAGAAGGATAATCACAAGGTGATTAGTCCTGTCACAACAGAAAAAATCTTGAAAACTTTAAAAGGATTCAAAGGATCAAAAAGTCCTGGCCTTGATGGCTGGACAGTGGAATTTTTTCTTGCTTTCTTTGATATCTCGGGAAATGACCTTATGGATATGGTAGAAGAGTCGAGGAAGAAAGGTTGGGTTTCTGGAGCACTAAATTCCACTTTTTTGGCCCTTATTCCTAAGTGTGATAATCCATATTCTTTTGGAGGATTAGGACCAATTTCCCTGTGCAACTTAGTATACAAGATTATCACTAAAATTATAGCCTCCAGAATTAAAACCTTCCTATCCTTTGGTATTTCGAAGGAATAGTTTGGGTTCCCTGAGGGAAGGAAAATCATTGATGATATTGGTGTTGTATAGGAAGTACTACACAACATTAAGGTGAAAAATATCAAATCCTTGGTTCTTAAACTAGATATCATAAAATCATATGACAAAGTTGATTGGGATTCCTTAGGTTGGTCTTGTTATAGGTGGGCTTTAATTTGGAAGCAACTGATTGGATTATGGGTTGTGTGACATCAACAAACTTTGCAGTGTTGGTAAATGGAAAACCTACAAATTTATTCAAAAGCTCAAGGTGTCTGAGACAGGGGTGCTCCTTATCACCTTTGTTGTTTCTTTTAATTGTAGAAGGTTTGAGTAGAGCTATAAAGGAACAAGTTTTGGCAAAGAATATTGAAGGTATTCCAATGGAAAGAGGAATAAACATTACACACTTAATGTTTGTTGATGATATAATTCTCTTTGGATTTGGTAGTATAGAGGAGTGGAAAGTCTATAATAATATATTGGAACTATTTTGTAAAGATACATGCATGGCTTTCAGCCCACATAAATCATCATTTTTAGAAGTTGGGTGGTCTACATGGGAACTTGTTGAATTGAAGGTTTTTTTTTTCATTTGAAACAAAACTAGTTGATACAGGTTTTAAATATCTGGGGTGTTTTCTCAAGACAAATTGTTATACTAAATCAGATTGGAGATGGTTGGAGAAGAAATTTGATGCTAGAATTTCAAAATGGAGCCACATGTGGCTATGCTTAGGAGGAAGGGTTATATTGGTTAAATCTGTATTGGAAAGTATTCCAGTGTACTGGTTTTCTTTAGCTAATATTCCAAAATGTACTCTAAATAATATTAGAGGAAGGATGTTCAGTTTTTTGTGGATGGGGAAAAGTTAAAAGAAGGGGTACATCTGATTAGTTGGAAAAAGATAGCCAAACCAAAGAAGGTGGGTGGATGGGGTATCAAAAATATATATTTTTTTGGGAAACCTTTAGCAAAAAAAAGTCTGTGGAGGGGGTTAATGGTTCCTAGACTTTGGCATGAGGTAATATTTAAGAAATATCTCAGAAAGAAATCAGTGACAAATTGATTTAGGGAAGGAAAGAAAAATTGGCTTGGAATCTCAAATATTTGGAGAGCTCTCACTTCATCCTATAACATAGTGGCAGATTGGTTGGATTGGAAACCTGGAAATGGGAAAGATATTATAATTGGATCAGATCCAATATGTAATGTCCCCAAGGCCGAGCCCCATTGTAAATCATGTTTATGAAATGAATTGTAATTATGTTTTTTATAGGCCGGTGAGCCAAGTTAATATATAAGCTGGTGGGCTTATGTGATTGTTAGGCCAGAGAGCCTAAGTGTTGAAGACCAAGAGCCTAATTTTGTACATGTATCTATGCACATTATTAATAAAAATATAAACACTGTCGCGTGCAGACCGACCACGAGGAATGAGTGATGGGGAACTAAGCTTCCACAGAGTGGGCAAGGGATTAGGGGATGGAAGGTGGGAAAAGGGGGCTAAGTGTGGAGCCTAGGGGCTAAGACTAAGGGCTTAAGTCCTTGGAATAATATTTTAATGTTATTCCAAAAAGGCATGGGAAATATTTGCATTTGTTTTATCCTAAGTTCCTGGAAGGGGAACATGTGCAAAATGGGAAACATGTAGCCCCAGGGAGACAGGTGTCGATTTGGGAGCATGCAGTTAAAACCTGAGAATTCAGTTCTACTAGGGGGTTCCTCCACCATTCGACCCTCGACTTCCTGGGCATGAACTCGTCCGACCCCTGCAAGAGACCTCGTGCCATTCTGAAACTAGGGGCGAAGTCTGTGTGTTGATTTCAGGGATAGCCTGTGTTGATTTCTGGGAAATCCGATGCATCCTCTGTCTAAGTAGATCGACCCTGTGTGTGGAGTCTCTGTCCCAAAGCCATAACCATGAAACCATCCTATCATTGTTGATCATGTTTGGAAAGCCCGTGTCTATTTTCCCCATTGGTTGTAGTGGCCACGTAGTGCTGGACTGCATGTGGCTTGTTGGCCAATTTGTACAACACTCTCTCCAGGTGAGAGAGGTGATTGAAGTTGGAAGAACATGTTGCTTGGCCTATGAGTGACTCTCCCTGGGTGAGAGAGTGCGCAGAGGAAGGAGATAACTCCTGGAATGAACCCTATAGCTGCCATAGAGCTCGGAGACTTCCAGTCCGGTCTATTGCTGAAACCGAGGGAAAGGGAGGTTAGCAGCCGAAGGACTGTCTAGGTGACAGAGAAGGTGTATACTCCTGGGGTGGAACAGGCATGTGGGGAAGGAGAGTCTGTGGGTAGTGAGTATGAGTGGTTCCTGGGAGATAATTCCTTCCTTGTGACTGTGTTTTTTCCCTGTAACCTCAGCCAAGCATAGGATTCCTTGCCTTGGGGTGGAGCTTAGTCGCAGCTCAGGGGTGACCCACTGCTAAGCTTGATGAGCAGTGTGGTATAAGGAGGGAAGGTTCATGGAAGGTCTGCACCTGGTTGGTGGAATTACCACCGATTCAAAGATAAGTACCAGATGATGTTTTAATTACTTTGTTGCATGTTTGTGTATTTATATTTATCATGTATTCTGTTGTGCATACGAATTAATGTTAAAGCCATTGATTATTTATAATAGCAGTAATTCTTATGGTTACTCTGAGTTTAATTGTGTTTAACCTGTTTTAAATGCATGTTATTAATTAAGTATGAGATTGTTATTCCGCGAAGTAGAGCCTGCCCGGCCCTGAGTGAAAGGGGGCATTACAGTTTTGTATCAGAGCCAAGGTTTCGACGTTGAGCCTAGATGGGCCAGTTGAGTGGTATTTGGACCGAGGATTTAAAGATAAATTGTGTCTAGAGGACCAATTTCATACCTTTGAATGCTCCTGAGTGTCAAGGAGTTACTTGACCGTGTTACCAAGCTCAGGAGGTGTAGTGGTGTTATGAAACCGCAACCGGGGCGGCATATGGCCACAGGGAGAGAGGACTCCACACAAGAAGTGTTGGAGCATTAGGATCTGTTCAAGAGGGAAGGCAAACCCTCGTGACCGTCAGACCTGGAAAACATCCACAGGGTTTAAAAACCCTTTGGAGTTTCACAAGAACGCAGAAATCGCGATACGTGAAATTTCGAAATGATCTACACCATAGATCGTAAGTGACCATCAGATCAAGTGGAAGAATAGACCGTAATTTTAGATTTCAGCAAATGGAAGTTTGATATGTGGGGATGCATGAACTTCCGATGCCGAAACCCCAAAACGCCGAAAAGATCTGCGTCGTAGATCGGAGAGAAGTCTAACCGATGGATTGCCTTGGAATGGACATGGACATATGGGTTTGCACCATGTGCCAGTGAGTCGAGAAGACAAGCGAGAATGGTGGGACCCAATGACGTCGCAGAAGGTGACGTGAACCTTCCTGAACGTGCCACGCGCCACCGTGATTAAGGGCAACAACTGTACTGTGGGCCCGGAGAGTAAAGTAAATTGGAATTTTGGAATTCAAGAGTTAGAGTAACAAGGGGTTGAGAGTCTCGTGGACCGATACCCCAAAGCTAGAAGTCCCTAAAGTGAGTGTGAAAGCCTCGTGGACCAAAACCCCAAAACCCGAAGTCCCAAAATCCCGAAATTTGCAGAGTCGTCAGAGCTCAGAAAACTTTGTGAAGTCAAAACGTTTTCTCACTCACGTTGGTTTATGAATATTGTGATTTTGTTAAAGGATAAGGCCTGACAAACTCCGGTTGACTGGACGTTGTGTGTGCAGAGTTCAACGAGTGTCAGGATAGCCGAGTATACAAATGTAAGAGGTACAGATTGCGTCTGAATTAGAGGACGAAAGAGAAGGAAGGGATGTCAGCCTAGGAGTCGAAGGATCGAACTCCAATGGGCACAGAAGAGAATTAGATAAGAAATGACATATGATGAAACTCATTGAAAGATTGCAGAAAGATGCCTAGGATCGCCGAGATGATAGCCGAAAGCTCATGAGAGTCAGGGATCAGCAGGGTGAATTCAACTTAAATATGTTGAAGAGCCTGGAACGAATAGAAAGGAAATTGGAGAAGGGGAGTGGCTCAAGTAAGATAGAGAGTCGCAGAACCCCTGAGAGGAAAAGAAGATCAAGAAGTGTTAGAACCCCTGAGAGGAGAAGAAGATCGAGGAGTGGTAGCAGACATCATCRTCGCTCCCCAAAGCATTATGGTAAGGAAGCACACAGTAGTTCAAGCCTATCTCCTACCAAAAAGCACAGGAGATCTRGGATGAATGAATTGAAAGGGGATATGAATAAGATTAAGCCTCCTACATTTGATGGAGAACATAAGAAGGAGGAAGATGTCAAAACATGGTTGCTTGGCATGAGGAAATATTTCCAACTGCARAATTATTCCCCTCATGCAGAAGGAAGAATTGYGATGTATCAATTGAAAGGAAAAGCATACATGTGGTGGGATTAGTTTGTRCAGGTGMAACACATTAGGGAGAAATATATCACTTGGAAGGAGTTCAAGAGATATTTCGAGAAGAAATACCTTACCAAAAGATATTATGATAGAAAGATGAAGGAGTTCTTCGAACTCAAGTTAGGCAGCATGACCATCGATGAATATGAACGAAGGTTTTTGGAACTACTAAAGTATGTTTCGTTCATCGAAGATGAGGTTGTCAAGATTCAGAGATATCTGAGTGGACTACAACCTTCCATTAGTGAAAAAATCTAGTATGATGATCCCAAGACTATGGAAGAAACAATAAGAAGGGAAAAATGCTTGTATGAATAGCAAAGAGAAAGGCCTACTTTTCAGAAGGCTTGGGATGATCAAAAGAAGTTCAGGAAAGAGCATAGGCTGAAGGGAAACGAGCCTCCCTTTTTCAAAAACATCCCTCAGGGAAAACCATCCTTTAGGGAGCCTAGGAAGGCTGAAGTGGATGAAAAAATGCCCAGACCGCCACCTATGGAGTGTTGGGGTTGTAAAGGAATCCATAGGTACTGAGACTGCCCCCACAGAAAAGATAAAGCGAGAACCGTCCACAATGTTCAGCAAGCTGAAATCATGGAAGACATGGGCAATAGGATGCCAAGGATCTACGCAGCCCTAGACAACAAGCAAGCAGAATTTCAATCGCACATGATTGAAGTGGAAGGTATGATTAACAACTGACCAATTATTATTTTAATTGATTCGGAGGCTAGCCATAGTTATGTAGACCCTAGGGTGGTGGAAAGTTTGCATTTATCAAGAAGCAAACATGAAAAGTCTTGGTTAGTGCAGTTGGCCACAGGAACCAAGAGGAAGGTAACTGAGTTGATTAAGTCTTGTTCTGTAGACATGACTGGATTGAGCACGAAGGTTGAATTGAATATTTTGCCTTTAGGTTCTTATGGCTGCTTAATTGGGATGGACTGGTTGGACCAGCACCATGCCCTTATAGACTGTCGTAACAAGAGGTTTACATGCCTGTATGAGGAGGGAAATCGAAAAACAGTCTAAGGAATTCCCAAAGCTGTGGCTATTAGAGAAATCTCAGCCATGCAGCTGAAGAAGTGTTACAGGAAAGGCTATCAATTATTTGCATCCCATATGGAGGAAGGATATAGATATGAAGTCTCAAATATTGGAGACCATGAGGTACTCACCGAGTTCAAGGACGTATTTCAGGAGGTACCTGGACTACCTCCGAAGAGAGACATCTATTTTTCTATAAATTTGATGCCTGGAGAAGCTCCAGTTTCGAAAGCTCCTTATAGAATGAGTACGCTAGAGATGAAAGAGTTGCAATTGCAGCTTGAAGAGATTCTAAAGAAGGGGTACATTTTCCCCAGAATGTCACCTTGGGGTGCCCCGGTCCTGTTCGTGAAGAAGGATGGGACGTTGAGGTTGTGCATTGATTTCCTGCAGTTGAACAAGGTAACTGTCAAGAACAAGTATCCTCTGCCAAAGATCGATGATCTTTTCGATCAGTTGAAGGGTGCGAAAATATTTTCAAAGATAGATCTCAGATCAGGATATCACCAGCTAAGAATAAAGGATGAGGACATTAGCAATACCACCTTTAGAACAAGGTACGGTCATTACGAGTTCACAGTGGTGTCGTTTGGACTGTCAAATGCACCTACTATTTTTATGTGCTTGATGAATGGTGTATTCAGGGACTATTTAGACAAGTCTTTCATAGTCTTCCTGGATGACATCTTGATGTATTCCAAGTCAGAGGAAGAGCATGAAAAACACCTAAGATTGGTGCTGCAAGTGTTGAGAGGACACCAACTGTATGCCAAATTGAGCAAATGCTCATTTTACCAAAGGCAGATCCATTACTTGGGGAACATTAATTCAGAAGAAGGGATCGTCATGGATCCTGAAAAAGTTGAGGTCATCAGAGAATGGTCAGTGCCAAGGAATGTGGCGGAAGTTAGATCCTTTATGGGTCTAGCGGGCTATTACATAAGGTTTATCGTAGGGTTCTCAAAGGTAGCTCACCCTATCACTTCCTTGCAAAGGAAGGAGGAAAAGTTTCACTGGACTGAAGAGTGTGAGAAGAGTTTCCAGCGATTGAAGTAGTTGTTAACCAGCACTCCAATCTTGAGGATTACAGATCCAAATATGGATTTTGTGGTTTGCACAGATGTGTGTAAGGAAGGGTTGGGAGGAGTTCTCAGCCAGAATGGATTTGTAATCTGTTATGAGTCCAGGAAGCTGAAAGAGCATGAAAATAATTATGCCACTCATGATTTGGAGTTGGCAGCAATCATTCATGCTCTAAGTAAATGGAGACATTACCTCATGGGAAGGAGATTTGAATTGAGAACATAGCAAAACGGTCTGAAATATTTGTTTGATCAGCTGACTTTAAACGCTAGACAAAGTAGGTGGCTGGAGTTTCTTTGCGAATACGACTTTGATATCAAGCATATCAAGGGAAAGGAAAACAAGGTGGCTGATGCACTCAGTAGAAAAGTGCATGAATTACATGCTACAACCATTATCATGTACAGGACTGATATCAAGGGTAGAATTTTGGAAGTTGCAAATGTTGATTTGTAGTACAAAGACTTAGTAGCAAAGCTACAATAGCGTGAGAGACCACAGAAAAAGGAAAGTTACATTTTGGGAGATGATGGAATACTTTTGTATAAAAACAGAGTGTATATACTCAATGTCCATGAATTGAAACTTACGATTCTAAAAGAAATGCATAACGTGACGTATGTTGGACACCCTGGATATCAAAAGACTATGGCAGTAGTCAAAATCCATTACTTTTGGCCGGGTATGAAGAGAGATATCGCTGAATACATCGCCATATGTATGGAGTGCCACACGGTTAAGGTTGAGCATAGGCACCCAATAGGGTTTCTGCAACCTTTTCCCATTCCTGAGTGGAAGTGGGAAGTGGTGACCGTGGATTTTACTACAGGATTGCCCAGAACAAGCAAGCAACATGATTCGATCATGGTTGTGGTGGAAAAGTTTACAAAAGCTGCCCATTTTATTCCACTGAAAACCACTCACAAGGCAGTAGATGTTGCTGACATCTTCTTAAAAGAAGTGGCACGCTTGCACGGAATTCCTAAAATGATTGTGTCTGATAGGGACCCAAAATTCACCTCGAATTTTTGGAAAGGACTGTTCAAAGGATTCAGAACAAATCTAAATTTTAGTACATCATATCATCCCGAGCCTGATGGACAGACAAAGAGGGTGAACAGAGTAATCGAAGACATGTTGAGAATGTATGTTATGGACAAACCATCAATATGGGAAGACTACTTGCATTTGGTAGAATTCGCCTACAATAATGGGTATCATGCATCGTTGAAGATGAGCCCATTTGAAGCACTTTATGGAAGAAAGTGCAACATTCCAATGAGCTGGGATAATCCAGCTGACCGAGTAGTAGTTGGACCAGAGTTTCTCAAGGAGATGGAGGACCAAATGTTAAAAATTAAGTAGAGTTTGAAAACTGCCTAGGACAGGAAGAAAAGTTATGTTGATAAGAACAGAACCCTTCGAGAATTCAAAGTGGGTGATCATGTTTTCCTGAAAGTGAAAACTAACAGGAGTTCCCTAAAGCTGGGAAGTTGTGCCAAGTTGGCAGCAAGATTTTGTGGGCCATTTGAAATCCTGGAAAGGATTGGGCCAGTTGCATACATGCTTGCATTACCTGCATCTATGACTATACATAATGTTTTTCATGTTTCATTGCTTAAGAAATATATACCTGATGCTAATCATGTTATTGACTGGAATGTGGTTCAGGTGGAACCA
>ML781630.1:775254-787928 GCA_009831015.1 Picea engelmannii | reverse complement strand
CTGGTGGGCTTATGTGATTGTTAGGCCAAAGAGCCTAAGTGTTGAAGGCCAAGAGCCTAATTTTGTACATGTATCTATGCACATTATTAATAAAAATATAAACACCGCCGCGTGCAGACTGACCACGATGAATAAGTGATGGGGGACTAAGCTTCCATAGAGTGGGCAAGGGATTAGGGGCTGGAAGGTGGGAAAAGGGGGCTAAGTGTGGAGCCTAAGGGCTAAGCCTAAGGGCTTAAGTCCTTGGGAATAATATTTTAATATTATTCCAAAAATCCATGGGAAATATTTGTATTTGTTTTATCTTAATTTCTTGGAAGGGGAACATGTGCAAAATGGGAAACATGCAGCCTCAGGGAGACAAGTGTCGACTTGGGCGCATGCAGTTAAAACCCGAGAAGTCAGCCGTACTGGGGGGTTCCTCCACCATTTGACCTTCGACTGCCTGGGTGTGAACCCGTCTGACCCCTGCAAGAGACCTTGTGCCATTCTGAAACCGAGGGTGAAGTCTGTGTGTTGATTTCGGGAATAGTCTGTCTTGATTTCTGGGAAAGTCGATGCATCCTATGTCTGAGCAGATCAAGCCTGTGTGTGGAGTCTCTGTCCCAAAGCTGTAACCGTGAGACCATTATGTCATTGTTGAGCCTGTTTGGAAAGCCCGTGTCTGTTTTCCCCATTGGTTGTTATGGCCACGTAGTGTTGGACTGCATGTGGCTTGTTGGTCAGTTTGTACAACACTCTCTCCAGGTGAGAGAGGTGATTGAATTTGGAAGAATAGGTTGTTTGGCCTGTGAGCAACTCTCCCCAGGTGAGAGAGTGTGCAGAGGAATGAGAGAACTCCTTGACGGAACCCTGTAGCTGCCACAGATCTCGAAGACTTCTGGTCCGGTCTGTTGCTGAAACCCAAGGCAAGGGAGGTTAGCAGTTGAAGGACTGTCTAGGTGACAGAGAAGGTGTATACTCCTGGGGTGGAACAAGCATGTGGGGAAGGAGAGTCTGTGGGCAGTGAGTATGAGTGGTTCCTGGGAGAGAATTCCTTCCTTGTGACTGTGTGTTTTCTCTGTAACCTCAGCTGAGCCTAGGATTCCTTGCCTTGGGGGTGGAGCTTAGTCCCAGCTCAGGGGTGACCCACTGCTGAGCTTGATGAGCAGTGTGGTCTAAGGCTGGGAGGTTCATGGAAGGTCTACACCTGGTTGGTGGAATTACCATCGTTTCAAAGATAAGTACCAGATGATGTTTTAATTACTTTGCTGCATGTCTGTGTATTTATATTTATCATGTATTTTGTTGTGCATACAAATTAATGTTAAATCCATTGATTATTTATAATAGCAATAATTCTTATGGTTACTCTAAGTTTAATTGTGTTTAACCTGTTTTAAATGCATGTTATTAATTAAGTATGAGATTGTTATTCCGCGAAGTAGCGCTTGCCCGACCCTGAGTGAAAGAGGGCGTTACACAATAGTTGGGGCACATAGGTATTACAGATTGACAAATAATCTAATACAGTATTTGAAGGATCAAGGTATAGAGAACCCATCACAAGCAAGAGAAATGCATATGGAGGGTTTGAGACATACAGCTTGGAAAAACGCTGAGTCTTTAGGATTAGAAGGTGAACAACTAGTGGAGTGGAATAACTTTGTGAAGGGCTTAGTAGGCTCAAGTATTGATTTAAATATTGAAAAAGATACCTTGTTGTGGGATTGGGATATTAAGAGATGATAGGTAAATGCAAAATAGGTATATGAAGTGCAAATATTGATGGAGGGGGTGGTAGAATCAAAATTCTGGTATAGTGATCTTTGGAAATGGAAGATTCCATTAAAAATCAAACTTTTTTCTTGGTCATCGCTTGAACAGAAAATACTTACCTGGGATAATCTGGTAAAAAGAGGATTTGTAGGACGGAGTAAATGTGTTCTCTATGTGGATGAAGGGGAAAATGCAAAACGCCTTTTATGGATTGTGTTTTTACCAAAGATATTTGGTTCAATATACTAAAGAAATTAAAGTGTACAGATATTTGGGAAGGAAGACATGTAGCATATTGTTACCTTAATTGGATAAAAAAGAAGGAAAATTCCAAAGAGTTACCAAGTGTTATCTACTGGGAGATATGGAAACAAAGGAATCAGGTAATTTTTTAAGATTGATTGCCTAATAGGTTCAGAGTGTGCAACAGTATACTTCAGGATATGGGAGAAACTTATACTCATAAGGTAGATAAGGGGAGCAGAATTGATAGACCACCTTTTCTAGACTGGGATTTGACAGTTAGCTTCTTTGATGAAGCCTCACAAGAAAGAGGAGAAAAATGTGGGGTTGGTGCTGTAATTAAATGTCCATTCCTAGGAACTTACAAATTGAAGATGTACTATGGTAATGGTACTAACACAAAAGGGGAACTACTTTCTCAGTGGTGCATTCTTTATTTTGCATGCTACAAAAAGATAAATAGGATACAGTTAGTTGGAGACTCAAAGATTATTATAGATTGGTTTACTAATTATAATAATCTACACGTGATCTATCTTCAGCTTTTGAGAATTATTATGTCAAGAATTTGAGCATTGAGTGGGAGATTTTTTCAGATAAAGGCTCAACATATATACAGGTTATATAATAAGGAAGCGAATGTGTTGTCAAAAGAAGCCCTTCTCTTAAAATATGATGGAATATTTTCTGCAGAAGAACATAATGAACACACAAACAATTATGAAAAAATTAAATTTTGAAAACTAATAATATGTTATGAAATGGTAACCAATCATGCATTTGTGATCTAAAACTTTAATACTGAAGAAAAGTTGACAACTATATATTCTGTATTTACAATTTTGTAATTTAAACAATGAACAATCTTTTTATTGTAAAAATCCAATCTCAAATAATATATATATATATATATAATCAACAAAATATTATATTAACTAATATAAGTTATTTTCCTTATTTTTCCAAATAAAAAACCATGATAAAGCTAAAGATTTGTGTGCATCGAACTAGAAAGCTCATGTATCCTTTGAAAACAACAATAGACACATGGTAATCCGACCAAATAAAGACATATGGACGGAGGAGATTAGCCAAATGAATAACAAAGATAATTTTTTGGGCAAATGTTGGTGTGTGATTAGTTTGATAAACGAAAAAATAAATAGGGTTGAGAAAAGCTTTGCATCTCGACCTAATTAGAACCGATTATAAATAACTTGAATGTTTCTGTATTTTTAGATCATATACCTTTAAAATGATTTTTTGGTCATCCACATAAATAACTCAATAACCTCGTCATCAAAATTGATAATTTAAAAGTTTGAAATAATATAATGCAAATTTAGGTAAATTTGGTTTTTCAACTCAATAACCTCGTCATCAAAATTGATAATTTAAAAGTTTGAAATAATATAATGCAAATTGAGGTAAATTTGGTTTTTCTCTTTCTTAATCTTTATTTGTTTGAAGTATTAGTTAACATATTATTTGTATTAACATAGTTATTAAGTATAAGTTTTATTGCTATGAGATTACATATTATATRTTTCTAGGACAAATTTATTGGRTATTTTTTTTAATTGGATGGTATTTAAAGTGAACTAGAATTTGTAAAAACTCAAAACTTTATTAAACAATATACTCATATCTTAATATATGTAGGAATTAAATTTGAGTAGGAAAGATAACRCTCTTTTCAATTATTTAGACTAACCTATATTAACATTGTGAAATTACCTATTACTTATCTTTTCAAACTTTAAAAATAATTTTATAATCTTTTTTTTTTTTGTTTGTTAATTTGTGCGGGATTTTTTGTCCCCGCAAGTTTCGAACCAGTGACTTTAACATCACWGAGTGGCTTAACAACACACTCTGTCACCTACTCTCCTACACCTMGGGGACAACAATTTTATAATCTTATTATCAATGTTAATAATTTTAAATTTTCAAAACTATCTCAATAATTTTATTGTCAAAATTAATAATTGTAAAGTTGAGAGAGCATATTGTCACTTTATAGTAGTAGCTTTATTTTCCTCTACTATTCTGAATTGCACCATAATTCATCATTGTTGAAGTAAAACCACTATCCTCAAATGCAAGATAACTCATCATCATTAATCAAGGAAAACCATACCCCCTAGAATGACTTTCACTATAGGAAGAAGACAACTCTTAACCAAACAAAAACAGTTTTAAGTCACACAGTAGAAGCAAATCATACCAAACAATTCATAGATTTTACATTATTAATTATACTATATTTTAGAATATCTAATATCTATAATTCAAAGGGATTAATTTAAATGTAGTGGTATTTATGAGAGAGTAAATTATTAAATAGATAAATTTATTTTTCAAGAAAATATTTTTTTATTTTGATAATTTAAATAATTTAAGATAAATTATAAAATTTTATAATTAAAATTCTCATAATAAGTTAAATATCATTATAGCTTTCAATAAATTTAAATAAAAAACTCCAAAAAATAAATTTGTTTATATTTCAAGTTATATTTTAATTAATATATATTTGTTAGTAATTTAAAAAAAAAAAAAATTAAATATTAAATTTATTTATATTTCAAAATATATCTTAATTAATATATATTTGTTATTGATAAAATATAAACAAAGTTAAATAATAAATATTGTATATATTGAAATGTATATATTTTAATCTAAAATTTGCATAAACAAATTTAAATATTAAATATTGTTGGTATTGAAATGTTTTTTTTTAATCTAAAATTTAATAAATTTTTGTTAGAGAGAATTTATATAGATAGAGAGAATAATAATTATTTATCTAAATATATTATTTAATTTGAAAATATTTCAAATCCAATTTATCTATATTTATTTATTTTTAATAATAATATTTTTTATATTTTTCAATATTAATTTATTTTTAATAATAATATTCTTTATATAAATATTAATTTATTTATAATAATAATATTCTTTATATTTTTTTAATATTAATTTATTTTTAATAATAATATTCCTTATATTTGTTCCAGAAGCTGAAATCTGTTTCTCGTCAAATTCCTTCATCTCAATATCCCTTATCTGAATATACTAATCTCTTAGTATCTACTTAAATTGAGCTTCAAGATCCCATATCCGTGTAAAAATTCTCGATTTTATCTCCGAATATCGTAATCTATTAATATATGAGCTTCCAGATCCGGTATCTTTCTAAAAATTCCTAATTTTAAATGTTAAATACACTCTTCTTTTAGTAAATAGTAATATCTGAGCTTCCGGATCCGGTATCTTTATAAATATTCCCAATTTTAAATGTTAAATATGCTGTACTTTTAGTAAAAAGCACAGGGACACTATATACGACATTTATTATATGTTACTGAGTGCGATATCTTTATAAAAATTCCCAATTTTAAATGTTAAATACACTCTTCTTTTAGTAAAAACCACAAGGACACTATATACGACATTTATTATATGTTATTGACAGCGGTTTTTGTTTACCACTAGCTTCGCAACGTCGTCATCGAGTTCAAGTCCGAGTCATAGAAGCAATCCTGGAGGTGGTGGCCATGGCAGAAGAATTATTGAAGGAACTCCCGACCATACGAACGGATGAAAGAACTCCTGACCATTTTCACCGTTTCTTCGGCTGGGCCTTCAATCTTTAAATGAGCAGTTGAGGATTTGTCTGCAATAATGTCGGGGGCGCCGGGACTTGCTTGGTACTTAAACAGTCAATATCTTTGAGATTTCAGCTGATATTTTTACCTCTGTAGAAGGAGAGATCGATTATGTGGGAGATTTTGTTAGCAGCCGCTGCTGGGACTGGATTTTTGGCACGATGTTTGGTGAAGAGGCCCGCTCTTCCCAAAGAAGAACTCAACGAAGATAGAGTTTTGAACTGTTATGACGAGAACAGCGGTAGTGTGGGATCGGTCTGTGAATTTGGTTTGGAGATACCCACTCAGATCTCTAATGGCGAGGGCTCCCATATTGGAGGAGATACGAAAATTGATCCCTCTGTTTTTCCAATGAACGAACAAGCTTCTGGGGATGTTTCTGCAACATTTACTTGTTCTCATGACGGATTTCCTGTGGTGCCATCCTCATGGAAAGGAAAGGAAAAGGGTTTTCATGGATACAGAGGGAGATGGTTCGGCTTGGATTCTCAGTGTTCTAAGAGCCTAGATTTCCAACTCTCAGAAGATCATGGAAGCAATTGTTCAGGATTATGGAATCTGGGACGTACCCAAAAGAGGAATTTGAGAAAGAAAATTATGACGGGTTTGCAGAAGAGAGAAAAAGTGTCACGGCATGTCGCAGGGACGAAGCTGGATGCTGACATTGTTGGGCAATATCAACAATCAGAAGGTAGTGTATTTGCTTATTTTACTATTGACTGATAGATTAAAAACATAACATAAGCCCTGGGGTGCAGATACAAGCCCTGCAGGCTGCACCTTTTAGGCGCCCATGTTCTAGTATGGCTTAGGGGATACACTAGTGGACAAGGCCTAACAAGTGATTTTGATTTTGAATCTGGACTGATAAATGTAGGTTCATATTTATTAGGTATCCATTTCTCACTATGGTTTGAGCATTTCTTATATTAATCATCATGATTAAGTATCTTAGGGTTTTTCTTATAGCAATCCCATGATTGGGTCACTCTTCAAATCACCTTCTAAAGGATCCAACAAAACCGCTTGTATGGGGAGTGAACAATAAAAGCTAATTAGGCTGTCTCTGCATGGCCTGAAGAGAGAGTTGGCCCTACCCTTTTGTCGATCGGCTCATTGAGATTTATTGGCCGAATGACCTGGGTTTTTCGTTAAATCAAATCCAAACACTCTGTGTAGTTTGGTAGATCCTGCAAATGATAAAAGTTCATTAGGCAAACCTCTCTGTGCGCTGGGAGAAAGGACCAAAAACATATGAGCTATTTCAAATGGTACTTCTTAAGTTTCTGCAAATCTAGCTTTGGCTACTTTTAGATGGTATATCCAGCTAGTCTTTCTGATTTCAAATCCAAAATGAAAACTGTATTTTCACTCACAAAATTGTTTGATGCAACTTGGGCCATTCTTGATTGCCATAGTTCTGTTTCGTAAAACTTTTTTATACATAATTCGACATTACCATGATTTCCTGCATGTTAATTCGATGCATATTACTGAAATACATATAGCAGCTTGTGACCAAGGGATCCGTAATCTTGACCTATGTAAGGTACAACATCTTGTTGGTTAGACAGTATGACCTAATTTAGGAGCAACTCCACTGCTAGTGTTTTACAATGTTTTGATATTGTTTAAAGCCAACAATCCTTAGGAAAGGCCAGGAACCTTGTTACATTGGAATATCATCCACTATACAACTGAATTTACAACAGATTTTAAAAATGCTTCTCTCTTGCAGAATGATCAATATATAGATCAAGTTGCAGGAAATCAGTGCATGGATTTTCAGAAGTTAAAAAAGATTGGATCAAATTATTTTAATCATAATTGCAAATCTCAATAGGCATATAACAGTCTGTGCCTCCGAAAACTGGCTAAACAAGCACTGGTATACAGGTCATTATTCTTAGCCAGAATTTAGAAGATATCATGGGTTGTCCCTTCATTATTAATAGACTAATTTGTATTTATAATTGTTTAAATGGAAGATATCTTCGTATTTATCTCGCGGGTTTGAAGTTTTTGTGTTGTTAAATTGTAAGCTCTATGTAAAGCCATTGATGTTTGCTACAATGAATTTGGCAGGGGCTTTATGGTTCAGTTATGGAGTGGGCATTGGTGTTATGTTCATGCGTGCATCCAGAAAATGCGAAATTGACAAGTTAACTTCATTATTAAATCGGACAGTAGATATGGTTCAGGAATTGAAAAGAGAGTTTGATGAAAGAAGGGACTACCTGCAAAACAGTGAAATGCCCAAGGATTGTCATGGAGAAATTTACACATACCAACAAGAAAATCCAGGTGCAGCTGCAAATTGGATGTTAGAAAAAGATCCAGAGTCTGTTTGCAGTTCCTTTAAAGATAACGAATCTGCTTTTATAATTGATGAACCCGCACAGCAGGTCACTGGAATGGTTGAGCTTGAAGCAGAATTGCAAGTGGGGCTAGAGTACATACAAATGGATTTTCTTCAATCAAATTCAAAGCATCAGAGAGAAAACACAGAATATAGTGAGGTTAGTTGTATGGTGGTTCTATAGTTTGCGTTTATCATGACTCTTGGGTTAAAAAGCATCTATTGATCTTTACTTCTTTGCACTTTCCATGGATTTAGTAGAATTTTTTATGTTGAGCTTCAGGTAAGGAATGAAGTAGTTATCATTGAAGAAAGGGATTGTTATGATGATAGACTAACTTGCAGGCCATTTTTATATTCCTACTTTTGTAGCAGGTGAATGTCTCTAGTGTTTCTTTTTTCAGTAGAAGCTGTAGAACTTTTATATGTGCTAGCGCATTGGAACCATGCCATGTTTTTCTGCTAGGAGAATGCCCTACTTTCCTCGAGAATATTGTTTTTATTTCCATCTTTGAGCAGCTCCAGCCTAAGGGAAACATTATTTATAAGTTTCCTTCATTGCAACTTAAACTGAAGTTGGGACCTATGTAAACTTTGAAGTATGTCTTTACACTTTTTGCAATTTTAAATAAAGTTTGAACCTGCCTAAAGCATTTGTCTTTCTTATATTTATATACATTTTGTTTTGGACGAGTTATTGAATAAGAGTTCAATTCAGTGAAAGTGTTTTCGCCTTCTAAAAATGTGTCACAATATCAAACATTTGGTAATGCATGCTGTTACATGGTTTTTGTTCTAGGTTATTCCCTTTGTTGTGATATAATTCTTTTTCTCGTGAGGGTAAAAGCAAACAAATTAGAGATAGATGTACTCTGATCGGTAAACAAATTAGTCATAGATACTTATTTTCATTCTACAATTTCATGACAAGAGAGGAATATTTGTTAAGAAGCTACAAGATCGTAGAGATTCATGCAAAGAGAAAATTTGTGAATTTTGAAGCTAAGCAGTAGAGCCTTTAACACATTTTATTATTCTGTCTGGCCTTTGGACATCTATCTTTTGGGTGATTGTCTGCCTTACATTTGATATGTTAAATGGTATTGTCTGCCTTACATTTGATATGTTAAATGGTCTTTGAGCTCAACTACACTTGAACTGATTGAATGTATTAACTGTGCCCCTGATATCCTCGAAATCAATCATAATGTCTATATATTAAATATATTTTAATAGATTGTACTATAAAAAAAATATGACTGCAATTGCCAATTTCTGACTCATGTCATGGACATCCGAAACGTTTTTGACATGCATGGTGTCCTTTCCGGTCCAGTTTGTTTTAAAATCAACCTTCTTGTAGTAAAATGTTAGTGGGGGGCAAACCTTAAAAAATGCATTTTGGTATTATTTTCCAAGGGATTAGTCTAATACGTTAGGCATGAATGGTTTCCCCTGCCACTGTCTCCAAGAATTTCTGCTCTGTTACCATATAACCAGTTGCTTCCATGTTATGAAGCTTGAATGAAGGGAAAAAAAGGCCAAAGCTTCATCTTACCAATGCTGAATTGCTGACTCCAATACTTGTGTAATATGTCTGTCATAAATTATGACATTGTAGTAGACATATATCATATATGCCAAGTATCTGGCATAGCAAATATTTTAATCCTTCCTTGCTTGGTCTGATATTTTACAGTCAACAGATTCGTCAGATGTGGTGGACGAAGGGCTTTATGCAAATGGGCTGCTAGGCCAATGGAGTTCTGCAAATAAGACTCCATGTGTACCGTCAGAGGTTTTTCATGCGGATGACTATGGGGTGTCGCCGTATGAGTTCGACAGGCGTCTATGCGATCTTTTGGAGAAACAGCAAAAAGAAAAGATTTCAGAGCTTGAGATAGAGTTGAAGTCAACTGAGATTGAGCTGCATGCTAAAGAAAGAGAACTTCAACATTGGAAGGAACATGTTAGGCATCTTGTTGAGCATTTATTTGGGACCGATTCAGGCATTTGCTCTCTTACTCATCATTCTCTTTTATGCTGTTTGAACTCTGTGAGCTGCACATCACACGATGGAATATTCATGTTTACTTGTTTGTATATATTTACATACTAACCCCATCTTTCACAGTCTTGGAGGCAAGCTTGTTTGTAGCAGATTCAAACTTGGTCTAAGCCTTATTTAAGTGCTTGTCTGGATTACTGTATGCTGAAATTGAGTTGTGATTTTCAGGTGATGAATCTGCAGCCTTGGACTCTGTATCATTTGAGAAGACAAATAATGCTGACGGCAAAAGACAGCACACAAGGCAGGCTTCTCTCAAAAGTTCTGTTAAGACAGTTATCAACTCAGAACATGAGGGGAATTATGAGTTCCCATTGTGGTCATTTAATCATTGTATAGAAGGCCCTCTAGAGTTCACTGCAGACTCTATGGAACAACTTAATTACAGAGGAGAAACAAAAACCCACTTGATGAACTGAAAGTACATAACCCAATATCATATTAGGCCTGCCCATGTATGATATGTATGACATAACTGCTATGTCTCATGTCATACATATCCAAAAACTGTTCTTTTGTTGAAGACTTTGAGTTGTCGACATTCTGAGTGTATGTAAACATGGGCAGGACTTATCGGATGTGCGTTGATGTACGTTCAGTTCATCCACATGGGTAACTATGGCACCTGGGTACTTGTTTCTCCATGCACATTGGTAACTATGGCACCTGCTGGGTCAACGGAAGTCACATATGGGATCCATGAAGTCATTTATACATGTGCCTGAAATTGAGATCTAACTTTGCTGCTAATTTACAAAACATTTCATTCAAATTTCTATCTGCCAAATTTCGCTGGCCAACTAATTGTTTTATATCAGACTGTTTTTTTGGCAATCCTATTGAAGCAGCGTAAAATGCCCATGACAATATGTAAATTCAAATGCAAGATTTTAAACTGTGGATGATTAGCGCAAAAGCTTTTGCTTACAGTTATGATTTTGTTGTGAGGCAGTAATATCATATTTGAGCATCTAATGCTGCTGACTGTCATTTTCTAAAACCCAAAAACAAGCACGAGTGAAACTTTTGTTTTGCTGGTTTACTTCTATCCATGATCTGACATATAAATTCTCTGTTTACCCTAAAGAATGGAATTAAGACGAGTGTAATTTACCTTAGTTTCAATGTATTCCCTATCCTTTTCTTATAGGATTGCAAACAATTAATTGTAGGAACAGTCATGTTTCTTCAGTTTGATTTTGCGGATTCTTATTTCGTGCATGCATCCCATAAGAAAAAAAAAATGCTTTTTCCCCTTAATTATTTATATCACCGGTGATCAATGTTTGAAGGTATAAATCATTATTTACCATGAAATATGGGATTAAGATAAATTGGAAGTTACTTAGTCACATCATATGTCCTATCCTTATATTCTTAGGATCAATACAACATTCAATGTAGTCTTCAATATGGTAAGATATAAGTCAGTTATAAGTAAGTGTAAATCCTTTTTTTGTTAGCATTTGAAGTTACTTCCATAGTGTTTACATTCTGCTTGGGGTGCTTTAAGTGTTCTTGGGGTGTTTTAAGTGATATGGGGTGCATGGTGTGTTGACCACTCTTGGTTATATCATGATGGACATAGAGATTGGAAATCACTTGTTCATGGATTGCTATGCCTTGACTTGATGTTTACATGGTGTACTTCTTTAGGAGGTTTGAGACTTATATGATTTGGTGACATTCTTCATAAGGCATGCACATGAACATTGGTTGCTTGTTTGATAGGATGGCCCATTTGGCATAGGGTTGGGCATCTTGGAGAAGGGTATTGGGACCTAGATAGCATAGGGACATTTGGTTGTTTGCATGGATGCTTCTACTTGACTTGGGAATGCTTGGGTTGATGAGTGATCATATAGATGTGGTGGACCTAGAGGTATACATGGCTTAGGAAGGAGTGTTGGAGTATTTGAGGCCTTTAGAGGAGGACCTTGGATACATCTCATGTAGTGCTCACCTTGGGACTCTTGTTTGTTGGATGAGCATATTTTCGAGCTTGATATGTGTCACTTGGAGTTGGAGTGCTTCACATGTGGGTCTATGTATTGTTTAGTTAGGTTGTGTTGACAAGTTGAAATGACCTTGTCCAACAATGGGGGTTACCCACAGTGAGAAGTCTCAACTAGACCTTACCCATTTTGGAGTAGGGAAGCCGTCTGGATTTTGGCCCGGCAGCCATCACTGGTTTAGGGGTTTACCGGTTATGCCGCGATCTACCATTTATAGTTTTATAAACTAAAGAATGAAATGCAACTAATATAAAATGCAAATGCATAATTAGCAATGATCAAAGAGTAAACATAGAACCACACATGCTCATGTCATGACTTGAGAAATAGTTCACTAAGAATCAAGAAAAGACTATGATTGAATGATTGTAAACCCAGAATAGTCTAGCACTAAAATGACCATCTACAGTCTTATACTGTTAAGGTCCTAACCCGCACATAGGTAGATTAATGTATTCGGATGTAATAAAGGTCAATATTAATAAGACCTTTCAATAAAATAGAATAAGGCGGATGTAAGAAGACCTAATAGAAGCTTCCGCTTCTAGAAGGAT
>ML781630.1:734406-769505 GCA_009831015.1 Picea engelmannii | reverse complement strand
TGTTCAAGTGCTATTTCTGTTGCTATTTCGTATATCATTTCTGTGTATTGTGAAGATTATGCTGGATATTTTACTGTTATTCTGTTATTTCTAGCATTTCGTTCCTGTTCTGCATATTTTATATATCTGGTATCTTGCATATACTCATGGGTTAAGAAAAACATTTCCAAAAAATGGAAATAAGAATGCAACAGGTACACATAAGAGTAGTCTACAGTGTGAGATACATTCTTACACAACTCCAGTATTGAGAAAAAGTAGCGGAATAGTGCACAGAAGATGCAACACATGAATTAGAGTTCTCCATAAAATAATTTGGCCAAAAATGGCTTGTCCTCATTAAATTTCAAGCAATAGAACATCAAAGCTCCAAGAGCCAAAAATCCTCATTCTCCTTAGAGTTTCTAATATTTATAGATGTTTACAAACTAATTGCCCCTCTCTTTGGTGTACAAGTGGTAGTGTCTATTTCACCAACTAACAAGGTGGCAATTTTAGATTTGTCAAAGTAATTGTTAGTAATGAGGATTGGCCAAGTGGCATGTTCAGTTATAACAAATCGACAAGTAGGCAATTTTCTAACTACAGGTGGTGGGTATAGATTTGTTGTTTTGCCTTTGTGGGACCCATTTCCCCTTCCATGCTCCGGCCATGTATCCAAGTTATCAATCAACATCAAAGGTTAGCGACATTGAATTCGTGGTTATTTTTGTGAGACAGAGTGGAGATTGTGATATTCCGTGTGAGAAGATTTTGTAGATGTGATAAAGGGTGTATCGCATGGAAAAAAATTCATGTGATATGTCGCAAAGAGGGGAAATTATGGGTGATGCAGTGTGAAAATGGGAAAAAAAAATTCCCCTTTGTTGCAAGGAAGAAAATTTTGGATGGTGTCATTTCACACGAAAACTTTGTTTCACGTGAAAAATATTTTCTTACGACATGTCTCAAGGAGAGAAATTTTTGAAGGTGGAAAAAGAAGAAAATGGACAAGGCTTGTGAAGAGTTCCTGCAAATCCTTCGACACATATGGAAAGAGCACATTTCCAAGACAGGTGCAAAGAATTGACATAGACAGTGAACCAAGAAGACATGCTTGGTGGAAAAAGGGTGGAGTAGTGAACCACCCTTATATGGGATGAGTAGGGTGCACAATTCAGATGTGTGGAACCAAGGGGACTCGTTCCCATTACTTGCATATGATGCTATCTCAGTTGGTTGGCTATATTGAGGATGTGGATGAGGTCGATTTGCATGTGGATGAATTCGGGTGTAGATTACCCAACGATGGGAAAGGTGGTGAACTTGTCACAACTTGGGAAAAGGAAATGACAGAACTATGGGTCAGGTCGAGTCATTTCCAAGGGACGTGACTTTTCGCACAAAGGGGAAGGCACCTATATATTTGTAAAGGTATAGAGGAGCTAAGGAGAAGAATGAGAGCAAGTAGAGACAATAAGGAATAAGAACTCAACTAAATTGGTAGAAGTGTCTGAGTGAGCCAACATCCATAGGAGGCTAACTTGTGGTTGCGGCAGGGGGTTGATCGTGCAAATACAATAGGAGAGTTAGGAAGTCAACTTGGTAGAGTTTATTTGTAATAGTGCAATGAGTTGTGCCTCCCCTCTTGTACATGTATTGTAACTTGTAACATCTTGTACTATTATTAATATACGGGTGTTAGGAATGTCTTGGTATCGCCCAAACACAATATTTGTGCCATTGTCATGTGTTGCATGTTCTATCGTGTACTTGTATAATTATGTTAAGTTGCATGATCCATCAAACTATTTAAGTATTGTTGTGGATGTTGGCCACATCTGGGTGTGCACCTATGTTGTTAAACATGTAGAGTTGAAGTGTGTGACTTGACTCATTGTAACTCAAGGTTGGTTATGGATGCGCCTTGATTGAAGAGGCATAGTCTAAATGCAGTAAGATATGGGTTGGTTGAATCATCATGTCTGCGACATCATGGTGCCACACATCCAAGAGATGATGAAGTATATTGTTTCAGGAAAAAATCTTAGGTGCGTGATAGTTCCCCTTTATCGCGAGGAATAAATTTTGTGTGATGTGATGTATCGCATGAAAAATATTTGTGTTATATCTCGCATTTGGAAAAACATTTGAAGGATGTGATAAAGGGTGTTGGCCTTGGGAACTTTTTTACTTGGAATTTTTCCTTGTCGTGATTGAGGAAACTTTTAGAGGATGTGACATATCGCATGAAAAAAAAAATTATGTGACACATCACGTGAAATATTTTTGAGCGTGAAACGTCTAATGTCACACAATTTTCTTTTAAGTGTGATATGTATTGTATTACATGAAATTTTTCTAAGTGCGATAAAGAATTTTTGCACAAGTTTTTTGAAGAAAATTTCTAACTGGAATAAAACTTGTTTAAAAGCCAAGGAAAAGTCAAGGCATGCCCATGAAAAATCCTAGTAAGATTTGAAGTGAAAGAATCAAGGCAGTTTCAATCAAGTAAAGAAAAAATTCAGTGTATAAGAAGATGATGCTCACCAAGGCCATGAAAGTCCATAAAAACATAAAGAGTAAGGAAGGGCCCCATGCTATTTATCAAATGTTGAAGTTAAAAGCATGGAGGGTTGTTGTTGGGTAAGTGTTATATTCTTTGCATATGTGTGGGGTGTGTGTTAGATTTGATGACTACGTCTAACGATCCCTCCCTAGTAGTGCTCTTTGTGTCGTGTGCACCAGATTCTTTCCTAGGGGGTGTTAGCACTTGGTAAATTTCCTAGAGGTTGAGAGCAGAAGAAATCTACTAAGGTAACTTTATCCAACCACTTTTGAAGCTGGGCTCTAGCCCTTCCAACTTCAGAGAGGGATCTCTCTATATGATTTAGCTATGTTTCCAATTTTAAATATTAGGCTAGGTAAAGAAATAGGTCGGTTTTGTTATCAAAGAGTTTTTTCGAATTGATTGAGACAGTCTACACATCCATTGGGCTATGGGGTCTGTGTTTTAGTAAAATATGAAATACAAACCAGAAACGCAAAGGGAAAACTTTCACAGGGAAAGATAATATAATCACTGGATCTTTTAGTAGCTTAAATGATGATTAGCAGAAAAGATGAAAAAGATAATTTCAACAAAGAAGCAATTAAGAATTTCTTTATTGAAAACTCCAGAGGATAAACACATAAATCTTTTGAGTCAGAAACAGGGTATACGAGATAAATCCTGCAACGTTCGTTACTCTTAAAGATTAGATTCAGAAAAAAAAATGATGACAAAGCGAGAATAACATTCAACTTAGAGAGAAAACATCACCAATGAATACACACAAGAATCCTGTAAAAGTGCCTCATTTTTATTAATGGAAGATCTCTTCAAAAAGATTACAGTCTGATAGCGTCAGGATGTGAAGATCAACAACCCTCAATACCTCGAAAGGTGAAGTATTTATAACTCAAATTACAAAGATCCTGTCATTAATGACCAGGACGTGCTAAATCTATTTTTAGCCTAACTAACTTAACAAAATTCCTAAATCTAGGAACTGCTTGATGATTTGGTGTAATTGCACGTTGATTTCTGGGTGGGCCGTTGATGAAGCTTCTGCACCACTTCATCTGACTGGACAACTGACTGGATCGGGACAGCTCATCTGCTAATCGATCAGATCACAGAGCTCCTCCCATCTGAGATGATTGGGCACGTTGACTTTGAGCAGTCTTCAATACACTTCGTCCATTTCTGTATACTTGGCGAATGTAGGCTTCGTGAGGAATATGTATCGAATCTCGTGTTGGATACTGATGTCCCACTGAAGGGCATCCATGAATTCTTTGCCGGTGATGCTCCCTTGTATGCCTGCAAACTTTGAACTATCCTTAGCCACTTCGACTAATCTCTTCTTGTAGTCTGGGAATGTCATCAATTTATCATTGATTACTTTTAGACAAGGAAGACCTTTCTTCTGGAGAGCTTCAATCTTACTGAAGAATTTATGTACTCCCAGGTCCATGGCCTGAACCTTTTCTTCCAACTGAAGCATTAATCCTCTCTTAGTTAAAACTCTTTTGACCTCAAGGATGGTCTCGGTTCTGTCTTCAATCTTCAGTTCTTATAGCTCTTCCCTGGTCTTAGAATTGAGGAACCTGATGATCTCGTTTGCCTGTGCAGCCATGTCTCCCAATTCTACTCTGATCTTTTCAATGGTTTGTTTGCTTCTCAGCACCAACTCATTTTGCTCAAACATGATTTGGATCATGGGCCATATCTCGTTTATGGACTTACTGATGTCTGTCCATACATTCTCTTTAACCTCAACCAAAGTCTTCCCTGCCACTGTTTGCTTCCGGAGCTGTTGTAGCTTCTGCTTGAGCTTCTCTGTCACCTGCTTTTCCTTGGAGAGGCTGGTCTGGAAGGAAGTTTTGAGTTCCTGAAGGTTATTAACTTCCTTTTTAAGAATGTTAATCTCTGTTTTCCTGCAGGTTCATCTTTTCCATGGACTTAGCCAGGTCGGTTGTCTTCTCCTGTGATGTCAATGGAGTCGCAGATGGGATTTCTGTCACTGACGCTATGCTTGCTCCTGAAATTGGGATGGCACTCAATGGAATGACTTCTACTGGCTTCAATTTATCTTTCTCTTTTAACAACTTTTCCATCTCAGCCTCCATTTCTTTAAGCTGTGCATTCTACTCCATGAGCAGCCTTAGCATCTCATCTTTCTCTCCTTCTTTCTCTACTATCTCCTTTTCCTGCGGATCCTCTGTGGGCGGGAGTTTCAGTTTTTTTCTCAAGGAGGCTATGTCAACATTTTTCTTCTTTATCATTTCCTCCACTTCTTTGATGTTCAAAGGATCATAACTAATCTTGAGGACCAACTCCTCCAAAGTTTTGATCCTATTGTCCTTTGCAAAGGATGAAATATTCTCCATCTTGAGTTGTGTTTGAACATTGTTCAAGGACACCTATAATTTTGAAGCAATAGTAGAATCATGTGCCAGCGTGTAGAAAACCATTTCCCTTGTCTGCTTGTGCAAATCCATCTGATCGGCTGGATGCACATCCTTCGTATGAAATTCGAAGGTGGCCCTTTTATAATCAGTGATCACTTTGGGGTCTGGTACCTGTGCCTGGAGGAAGGCCATGTGCATTCTGCGCTTTTCTATGTCAAATGCAGACAACATCCTATGATGCACAGTCGACGTCTGATTCCAAAACTGAGCGCAAGTACTGTTGGTAAGGGTCTGGTTATTTTTCTTGATCAGTTCGTACTTCTCGAAAATACTCAGCTTCGGTCCCCCCTTTCCTGGCTGGGTGGTCAATGGAGGATCTGTAGATTTCTCCATCACTGCTGAGGTTATGGCCTTATGGAGGCTCGAACCAAAGGGTGGAATAACAGACTTGGTCACTGTGGTGGACGGGACTTCTTTTTCCCCGGTCGGGCCAGGGACTGACGAAGTCTTCGGCCTCTTAGTATGCAGCTGGAACTCTTCGGATGATACCTCCGTGACAAACGAAGATAAATCTTGTTGAGGCCTTTTTTCCTTCGAGACCTGTGGTGTGGTTGTTTGTGACATAGTGGCCGGGGGATCCTGTTGTTGAACTTCGACCAATGTGTTAGGCTCCCACACTGTCTGATTTGCAAATTTTTCAATCTCAGGCCTAGACTCATGAATATATGGAATGTTTTTGTTCTTGACCCTCATCCATGTGATGATCCCACAAGGATCATAATGCCATGGGAATCTCATGGCGAACTTCATCTCCCTCAACATCCTGTCTGCTTCTTGCCCAGCGCCACGATTGTTGCAGATGAAGGAGCCAATCTGCCCCTTGATTCTAAGATGCTGCTTTTTCTTCAATGATACAAAGTGGATGTCATCGGAATTTATAATCTGCCTTATGTATTCCAAAGCAAAAATCCTGACAGGCAGATACTTGGGCAACTTATATTGTGCCAACTCTCACCCGTATACTCTGATCTCGGTGTGATCCTAGTATAAATACCAATCACCCGTCTTTGTGTTATCCGAGAGGTGCAGGATCCTTTGAACTTCATCGTTTATCCGAGGCTCAGGCCTGCCACCTAGCATGCTTACCACAGGGTGGTAGAATTGATCGATGAACTCCTTGAAGCTGAACTCAGTGAAGTTGTGCTTGAGCAAGGAGGTCCATGCTGTGACTGCTTGAGGTCTACCATCTCCATCCATCTTCTGCATGGAAAAGCCAAATTTATCTTCCTAGAAGAAGACGAACAAGTATGCTAGTGTCAATGAGTATCTGAACATGCCTTCTGTGCCAAAATTCACAAACTGTTCGTGAATATTGTCTGCCAAGAACGTGCTGAAATCAAACTGGGTGGTGGGATTTTCATCGGTAGAGAAGATGGATAGAAAACCCAGAATGGGTTCATCTACCCACTGGTCAAAATAGTATCCTAACAAAGCACAAATTGATGAAATGACCTGGTTTCCCTTAGTGGAGAACATGGATGACGGGTAAGGAGGATTTGTGGAGGGGAATTGAGCAGATGGGGGAAGGAAGAGCTCGAATATTTGAGCTCTTTGGGAGAAGGTCATTTTCTGGTACAATTCTGTGAGAATTTCCAAGTTGAAGGGAGACGCAGAGTCGGCTTGGGGAATTTGCATCATCTGGTCTATGGATTAGGGCATGATGAGAAACATGATTTCTCCGGACGAGGAGATGACGGCTCTTTGTTCGGGAATATAGTGGGCTTGACACTTAAGAATGAACTCGGGAAAATGGTGGATCTGGGGAAAGAGGTAGAGGGGTAAATTGGACTCCCAAAGTCCAATTTCATCACTCTGGTTCAGGAAAACTTCCCTGAGCCATGACTGGAGGTCTGAGAAATCAAAATCACATTTGGTATCTGTGATTAATCGGTCTTTTTTCGACCAGTGGGATCTTGTCTAGGTCGACAGGAGGCGAGAGAAACAGATTCTCCTCTCCTTCTGCTTGTTTGGATTTTGGCGCCATCTCTGCAACAATACCTGCAATAAAACACAACGTTAGTGGGGGTGAATGACTGTGGAGGAGGACAACAGACTGTAATAGAGGAGTAGGCGGTGAATTTCTCTGGTGCGATGGGTGAATAGAGAAAGTAAGGGGAATAATGGTAGTTTTATTTAAACAGGGGTCGGTTGGGCGTGGGAGACAGGTCAGCTGGATAACAGATAGGTTATCCAGTAATAAATGGCCAACGGATCACTTGAGGATGAGATGGCGGGTGACGGTGGCTGAGGGATACGGATGGGTGACGTGGAGGCTATCGATTGGAGGTAAAATTCATAATAAGGGGCTTGCCACGATCGAATAGGGGGGAAGGACTGAAAGCAGTTATGGGACATGACCAGTCCAGGAAAGGTGGAGGGTGATGTCCAGTGGTGACGGAGGTCTGTCAAATAGCAGATGGTGACGGGACTTGGGGCAATAGATCGACACCACGTATAACAAGGGACCCGCCAGAGGAAGAAAACCATTCTGAACCCCCCCCTCGGTTAAAAGCAGATCATTCGGGGGGGTCCGAAATCCATTTTGGGTTGTTGATCTGTGCGCCTGTTTCCGAGCCGCAAATCTCTGTGCTCTGTTTATCACTCATTCTGGACCCACCCCCTCCATTAAAGGAAGAATGGACGGGGGGGGGTCCGGAATCCAACGTTGACCGTATATTTGAGCGCTCAATCCTGAGCCGTCCAGATGCGCGTGAGTCTTATCATCGATTCCAGACACACACCCCCCCGGTTAAAAGCAGAATGGCCGGGGGGGTCTGGAATGCTCTGTCCACCGTAGATCTGGGCGCCATGTTCGGGACCATTGATATGTGCAAGGGGCTTAAGTGGGGGGCGGAAAGCACATGCGCCGGGGAAAAACTTAGGATAAATGTTTTTTATGGGTTTTTTCCAAGGTTTTCCAAGTAGACACCACCAAGGGGTTAGGCAAATGATCTTTTTAAGCATCTGAAAAGATGGTGCAACACTTACATCAAACTGGTTCTTATTTAAATGAAGCAATAAAGCAATCTAACCTATATTCTAACCTAGTTCCTATGACAGTTAACCCAGATTAGACTGTTGGGTTAAGAATTTACTCTACCCTGGGGCTATCTAACTAGGATTAGAGAGTCTGGCCAGATTTATTCACTAATCTACCTAGACACTTTGGATAAGGTTAAATTGTTTAGCCAAATTCATTCACTACCCTATCAACATGAAATTTAAAAAATAACTTGGCCATGCTTGAAAGGTATGGACCAAGTTACTATTATTGCATGGGGCTTTTATTGGATTCTTTTATGCCCTCTTTTCTTTTTCTTTTTTTCTTTTTTCTTTTCTCTTTTCTTTCTTTTTTGCTTTTTTCTTTTCTTTTTCTTTTTCTTTCTTTTCAAATTATTTGCAGAATGAAAAATCATTTGTCAACAAAAACACTAGAGACAGATAATATCCCAGTCACCAATTGATCCTATAAATTATAGGATGATAACAGCGGATCCACCTGGAGATGGTACTTTCCCTGTGAAGTGCCAAGAATCCTGGTTCATGTCATTCTGAAAGTATATGCCTAGTGGCCTTCGTTGGTTTTATTCTCAAAAATTGGAAGAACAGTGTTCAGCAGCTTAGGGCCTTCTCTTCGTGCTTCAACCAACTGACTAATGTTCTTCACTTAGAAAATACAGGCGAAAAATAAAAATAAAAATGGTATGTACAATGGAGAGTGAATAGTCGAATCTCTACTGAGGTGGCACATAATGTTTCAGCATTCTGCCATTTACAGGTCCTCTTGGCAGATCTGTCCCATCAGCGTTGTTTAGCAAGAAAGCATTGTTTCCCCTGAAAGCTTGGATCATGTATGGTCCTCTCCACAGACTATCGAATTTTCCATGCTTTCCCTTGACTTCATTTCTGGCGTCCCACCTCAGCACCAAATCTCCTAGCTCAAATTCATCCTCCTTGGTTCTTTTGTCAAATATCTTCTTGATGTTTTCTTGGATTACCTGAGTCTTGTTGAAAACTTCTTCTCTAGACTACTGCAAATGGATCATCTGGTTGATTCTTCTCTGTGAGTCATTTGGCTCAGATTGTACCTCTTGAAGCAACTTCATGACAGGGACTCCTAAAGAAGTGGGGAAAACTACCTCTGTGCCATAGACCAGCTAGTATGGTGACATACCAATTGACCTTTTGGGGGTCAATCTGTCAGCCCATAATGCGAACACCAACTTCTTGTGCCATGATTTCTTGTTTTCCTGCAATGTTTTCTTGATGATATTTACCAAGGTTTTGTTTGAAGATTTCGCCAGCCCATTCCCCTAAGGGTAGTAGGCTATGGAATGCCCCAAACCAATGTGATACTGGTTGCAGAAATCTATGAGCTTCTTTCAATGAAAAGTAGTTGCATTGTCAGTTATAATCTTTCTAGGACATCCAAAGCGAGACAAAATATTATTTTCAAGGAATTTGATAATAACAGAGTCAGTGGCTTGCCTTCTTGGTACTTCTTCGATCCATTTGGTAAAATAATCGGTGGCAGTGAGAATCCACCTGTGCTGGCCTAAAGAAGGGGGGTGTATTTCTCCAATGAAGTCCAGTCCCCATTGCTAGAAAGGGGCTTCAACTGAGATCGGTTTCAGAGGGAGAGGAAGGAGTTTCCTCTTGCCTTCAAACAGTTGACATTGATGACATGTAGTCACTTTATGATGCACATCGGGGAACAGGGTGGGCCAATAGAAACCAACTCTGAGTATTTTGTTGGCTGTGACCTTCCAGTTCAGATGGCCACTACATTCTCCTAACACTTTTTCAGCTTCATCTTTCAATAAACAATTTAACAGAATGCCTCCAGGATCTTTCCAATACAAATTTCCTTCTAGAATACAGAATTTTAAGGCTTTCAACTTTAAAAATCTAGCTTTAGTCTTAGACAAACCAGGGCGAGCTTGTAAATTTTGCAAAACAAATATAAGGTCTGCATACCATGGAGAGTTCAGAAATACCTCTCTCACACTTGGAGTCACCATCTCGCCCTGTTCATCTGTTGCAGCCAAAAATTTAATGTTAAGAGCATGGAAATTTGATTCAGCCATTAATTTTGCTAGGCCTTGACCCTTGATTAGTTTTGTAGGCTTAATCTCTATATCGTATTCTAAAATGACAGCAATCCATTTTCCCCTTCTCCCATCCAGGTTGTCCTAGGTCAAAATGTCTTTTACTACCACATTCAGAACATAAGCTATGGTGTGGGAATGAAGAATGTAGACTCTAAAGTCTTTTATGGCTTTTACCAAGGCAAAAGCCTATTTCTCCATTATCTTGTAATTCAGAGCAGCGTCTCTTAACGCTTTACTAAAGAAAGCTATGGGTTGTTCATACCCTTTGTTTTTCTTTTGTAGTAAGACCGCTGCTATAGTATGTTCGGAAGCGAAAGAAAAAAGATAAAAATCCTTAGTAAAATCAGGACTGATTAAGACAAGGGCCTCTGTGAGTTCTCGTTTGACTTGTTCGAAAGACTGTTTGGACTCAGAGTCCCATTTTATTTTCACATCCTTTTTTATCATATTTGTAATGTTCATGAGGAGCTATGCCAGATTGGGAATGAATCTTTGTAGAAAGTTTATTCTCCCGATAAAAGACTGTAGTTCTTTAAGGTTTCTTGGGCGTTCTAGTTTTTGTATGGCCTCAATTCTGCTGGGATCTATTTTGATTCCATCCTTGGAGATGATGTGTCCTAGTAGTTTTCCTTCCTCTAGACCGAAAATGTTTTTCTTAGGATTTAAAGAAATCCCAAAACTTCTACATTTCTCGAAGACTCGTCTGAGGTGTCGCAGGTGTTCGTCATCAGATCGGGAAAACACAGTTACATCATCTAAATAGACGACAATAAACTTACTCGATTCTTCCACGAAGGCGATATCCATCACTCTTTGGAATGTGGATCTTGCGTTCATCAAACCAAAAGGCATTTTCACATACATGAAAGTGCCCCATGGTGTGGTGAAGGCGGTTTTTTCTTGGTCATCTGGGTGAACTAGGACCTTATTATAACCCGAGAACCCGTCCAACAGAGAAATTCGACTGGATCCGACCACCCTTTGTAGGATGTGGTACATTTTGGGCAAGGGGTAATTGTCCTTCAAGGAGACCTTATTCAGATTTCGGAAATCTATGAAGAGTCTGATTTCCCCAAATTTCTTACGTGTAGGGAAAAAATTAGAGACCCATTTTGAAAAACGCAACAGGACTATGATTTTGGCATCATACATTTTTTTGATTTCCTTTTCTATCAGAGGGAGAAACTTGGGATTTATCCTCCTAAGTTTCTGTCTGAACGGTTTTTGGTCTTCCCTTATTGGAATCCTATGTTGTATGATGTTGGTATCATAAGCTTTCAAATCCTCATAACCCCAGGCAAAGACATCCGAATATTCTTTGAACAGCTCAATGTATTTGAGTTTTTGTTCTGGGGGTAATGATTTAGATAGTTTGACTATCCTAGGTTTCTCTTCAGTCCCCCTATTACAGTCTTCTACCTCTTGTCCATGTGCTTCAATTTTGGGTTTTTTGGCTACGTCGTTAAAATCAAACAAGTCCTCTAAAGGAGCTAGACCCCTAGGCAAAACGTTTCTTTTCAAATGTAAAACATCGGCATCCATTTCATCATCGCCTAATTCTCCTGAATCTATGCTATTTACACTATCAATTTCAAAATCAGATCTATTTACATTTTCATCTTCGTTCTCTAAATCTATATTTGTACATTCAAAATCATTTTTACACTGCAAAAAGTCTTTGATTTGATCATCATTACCAAACACTTGTCAGTACCTGATATTGTCAGGAACGGTTGGTCTGCATTTCAACTCAACAGTGTATGGGCGAGTCAGGCGGAAAGGAATCTTACATGTGGCCACTGATGTGGCCAATCCGTCCGCCAAAATGTTTTGCCCCCTCGGCATTACCTGCAAGTCAACTTAAGTGAAACATCTAAGGGAATCGAGAACAACATTCCTATAAGCTCTAAGACGTGGTTGTTTGGCAGCGTACTCACCTTTGATTTTCTTGATTATCAACTTAGAATCACCTCTTACCATAATCTTTTTAGCACCAACTCTTTTCAAAAGCTTCAGACCGAGCATCAAGTCTTCATACTCGACAATATTGTTAGTGCATTGGAAATTTAATTTGTAAGAATGGTTTTCTGAATACCTGTTTATGTGATTATGCAGCCAAACTCCTGCTCCAGCTCCTTCTTTGCTCACTGCTCCATCAAAATCCATGCTCCAGAAATTTGTCGGTAATTCCTCAGTTATCACGTTTTTCATCCTTGCTACCTCAATGGTTTCCTGGCCTTCATCTTGACTAGATGTATCTTCTTCCAGCTGAGTATCTTGTTCTCCCRTGTCACCATCATTGTACAAGATAAAAGAATCCAAGTCGGAATGCGCAGAGTAGAGGGGATAGTTGTGCAGTTTTTCTTGGCTACTGACCATGTATTTCATCAACGTTTCTCTGTATAGCCTTCTTTGTTGCCCAAAAACTGGGATAGTGGCATAAGACATATCTAGCTGCAGGGTTCCTCTCAACTTAGCCCCCCAAGACCGGGATAGCAACATTCCATACTTCGAATGGATGTCTGCAACTACCACATCCATTACCATGCTCTTCGCAGGAATCTGAACCAAGGTGATGCATAGGTCCTTGATCAAACCAATACATATAACTTTATTGGAGTCGAATGAGTGTAAATACTTGTAAGGTCTGGTGACCTCCAGTCCCAGCTTCTCCATCACTGCTTTAGGAATCAGATTGTGGGAAGCACCCGAATCCAGCATAGCGTTATGCAAGATCAGGTCATGTATGTTTAGACTGATGTAAAAAGGAGCGACATCACCAGTATCCTCTCGACCATCTACTCAAGTCCGAACAAAAGTTTGGGTTGATCATCAGTAAGGTTCATAGTGTCTGAATGATTTGTTGATCCAATGGTTAAGGCCTTCGTGCCTATGTCAGGTTCAATGGTAAGTGCTTTAATCACCTGCGAACGATAAACATCTTTGTTCATTAACTCGGAAAGTGGGATGGGAATTTTTACTTTGGCCAATTCCTCCTCAAGGCTGAAAGGTGTAGGAGCTCTGCCTTGGCTCATCCATTCTGGTTTGTCCGCTACACTCTTCTAGCCAGAAGTAGTGGGTGGAGTAATAGGTGAAACCTTGGGCTGTGACGATATTTTCAGAATAGTAAGGTTTTTATTCACCGGAACTTCGGCTGTACTCTTCTCAGGAATCCTCTCGGTAGATGGCTCAGAGTCCTTCTTAGTTTCGACTACCTTCTTTGTTTCAATCGTCTTTTTTGGGGAACTCCCTTCTGTCTTTTTACTCCGCAGATTATACTGCCGGTGTACCTCCAAAATGGAATTTTCGAATGCCTGTTGTTCTGCATCTTCGGCTTCTTCACTTACTTTTGTTTGATTGAGAAGAAAAAGTTCTTACTCTTCTTGGGTAAGGAAGATAGATTCGTTATCGTGAATACCCATAAGATTTAGGTGAGTATCCTCCAATTCTTCGATTACTTCCTCCCCTTCATTAGTGTAATTTTCTTGTAGTGGAGGTCTGATCTGCTGATCTAGACCTCTCTGCTCTCTTTGATCCCTAGGATCTCTCTATCTGATTTGAGGAGGGTTTCTCCTGAAGTTAGGATTCCAAACCTGAGGAGTAGGTGGATTGTCTCTTGGAGGATTTTTGTCTGACACCATAAGTCTTTCCATCATTCTTTCCATTGCTCTAGCCAAATAATCCAATTTGGAATCTGAGGTAGATGTGGAAGGTTCTTCTTTAATTGTGACTCTCCTCTCTGACTTTTGACGTGTCCTTTTTGCCAACAAATTGGCCTCCACACTTAGATCACTTTTTTGCATGTCTTCCAGGGTGGTAGAATTTCTTTCCCTTAGATGGTATGACATGTCAGCATCAAAACCATCAGGGAATTTGATCAAGACCAAACCCTGTGGAGGTTTGATTTCAGCTGGGATTGCATTGTACAGGTTATTGAAACGAGTGCAGTAATCTTGCACTGTCTCACCTTGATTTCTTATGATATTTTTGTATTCTGACAAAATTTGCAGAGGGTTTTTCTTTACCTCCCATATGTCTAGAAAACTCCTTTGGAATGCGGTAAGGTCAAGGACTGAGGCGGCGCGCAACCCTTTGTACCATTTTTTATCGTCACCTGTCAAACTTTGGGCAAACAATCTCATTTGAACGTTAGCTTTGTCTACTTCATGCAGATAATAATAATCATTCATTTTATCTACGTGTTGTTGTGCGCTCAAAGGTCTCGTTGCATCAAACTGTGGAAGTCTCGTTTGGTAGTCCTAGGGCATGGCATGAAGAGGTGGAGTCAACACCAAGGGAGCATATCGAGCTACCATGATGTGCGGAGGAGGTGGGATAACAGACTGGATTATCGGTGAGGTAGTAACTGATGACGAGGACAAGGAGGGACTGGATAGCACTGAGGGAGTGATTTGCGATTTCGCAGTGGGAGACAAAACTTCAGGGGTTTGGGGTTGTAAAACGGTTGGGTCGAAAATGACTCCAGTCACAAAACTATCAGACCGGGTTCTAACCAGGCTCTGTTGGGAAAAGGTTTCAAGGTCAAGGTTTTGCAAGGTAATGGGTTTCCCTGAAAAGGAAGGGGACTTATGAAGGGGAATATGACTCACTGAGCCTTTTTGCTAAGGTCTTTTTCCTGAATAACTGTTCTGGGTTATCTGTCACTATTGCAGGTTCTGGGTCTGGATGAGATCGAGTATAAACTTTCTTAGGAGCCAGATTTCTTTTTGATTTTTATATATATACCTTTTAGTTTTGTGAGTCCGAAAATTATATATACAAAGTTTGATCAACCTCTAAACATTACTTTCTTCTCAAATTTGCAATATTCCAGGAACAAAACGTTCTTTTAGGGGAAAGAAAAATGTGAAATTATAAATTTATATGTTCTTCCCCAGTGGAGTCGCCACTATGTTAGCACTTGGTAAATTTCCTAAAGGTTGACAGCAAAAGAAATCTACTAAGGTAACTTTATCCAACCACTTTTGAAGCTGGGATGTAGCCCTTCCAACTTCAGAGAGGGATCTCTCTATATGATTTAGCTATGTTTCCAATTTTAAATATTAGGCTAGGTAAAGAAATAGGTCGATTTTGTTATCAAAGTGTTTTTTCGAATTGGTTGAGACAGTCTACACATCCATTGGGCTATGGGGTCTGTGTTTTAGTAAAATATGAAATACAAACCATAAACGCAAAGGGAAAACTTTCACACGGAGAGATAATATAATCACTGGATCTTTTAGTAGCTTAAATGATGATTAGCAGAAAAGATGAAAAAGATAATTTCAACAAAGAAGCAGTTAAGAATTTCTTTATTGAAAACTCCAGAGGATAAACACAGAAATATTTTGAGTCAGAAACAGGGTATACGAGATAAATCCTGAAACGTTCGTTACTTTTAAAGATTAGATTCAGAAAACAAAATGATGAAAAAGAGAGAATAACATTCAACTTAGAGAGAAAACATCACCAGTGAATACACGCAAGAATCCTGTAAAAGTGCCTCCTTTTTATTAATGTAAGATCTCTTCAAAAATATTACAGTCTGATAGCGTCAGGGTGTGAAGATCAACAACCCTCAATACCTCGAAAGGTGAAGTATTTATAACTCAAATTACAAAGATCTTGTCATTAATGACTAGGACATGCTAAATCTAATTTTAGCCTAACTAACTTAAAAAAATTCCTAAATCTAGGAACTGCTTGATGATGGGGTGTAACTGCACGCTGATTTATGGGTGGGCTGTTGATGAAGCTTCTGCATGACTTCATCTGACTGGATAGATGAATGGACCGGGATAGCTCATCTGTTAATCGATCAGATCACAGAGCTCCTCCCATCTGAGATGACTGGGCACATTGACTTTGAGCAGTCTTCGATACACTTCATCCATTTCTGTATACTTGGCGAATGTACGCTTGGTGAGGAATATGTATCGAATCTCGTGTTGGATACTGATGTCCCACTGAAGGGCATCCAGGAATTCTTTGTCGGTGATGCTCCGTTGTATGCCTGCAAACTTTGAATTGTCCTTAGCCACTTCGGCTAATCTCTTCTTGTAGTCTGGGAGTGTCATCAATTTATCATTGATTACTTTTAGACCAGGAAGACCTTTCTTCTGGAGAGCTTCAATCTTACTGAAGAATTTTTGTACTCCCAGGTCCATGGCCTGAACCTTTTCTTCCAACTGAAGCATTAATCCTCTCTTAGTCAAAACTCTTTTGACCTCAAGGATGGTCTCGGTTCTGTCTTCAATCTTCAGTTCTTCCAGCTCTTCCCTGGTCTTAGAATTGAGGAACTTGATGATCTCATTTGCCTGTGCAGGCATCTCTCCTAATTCTACTCTGATCTTTTCAATGGCTTATTTGCTTCTCAACACCAACTCATTCTTCTCAAACATGATTTGGATCATGGGCCATATCTCGTTTATGGACTTAGTGATGTATGTCCATACATTCTCTTTAACCTCAGCCAAAGTCTTCCCTGCGACCGTTTTCTTTCGGAGCTGCTGTAGCTCCTGCTTGAGCTGCTCTGTCACCTGCTTTTCCTTGGAGAGGCTGGTCTGGAAGGAAGTTTTGAGTTCCTGAAGGTTCTCAACTTCATTTTTAAGCCTGCTGATCTTTATTTCCTATAGGTTCATCTTTTCCATGGACTTAGCCAGGTCTGTTGTCTTCTCATGTGATGTTAATGGAGTCGCAGATGGGATTTATGTCACTGACACTATTCTTTCTATTGAAATTGGGATGGCACTCAATGGAATGACTTCCATTGGCTTCAATTTCTCTTTCTCTTTTAACAGCTTTTCCATCTCAGCCTCCATTTCTTTAAGCTGTGCATTCTACTCCATGAGCAGCCTTAGCATCTCATCTTTCTCTCCTTCTTTCTCTGCTATCTCCTTCGCCTGCGGGTCCTCTGTGGGCAGGAGTTTCAGTTGTTTTCTCAAGGAGGATATGTCATCATTTTTCTTCTTTATCATTTCCTCCACTGCTTTGACGTTCGAAGGATCATAACCGATCTTGAGGACCAGCTCCTCCAAAGTTTTGATCATATTGTCCTTTGCAAAGGATGAAATCTTCTCCATCTTGAGTTGTGTTTGAACATTGTTCAGGGACACCTGTAATTTTGAAGCAGCAGTAGAAGCATGTTCCAGCGTGTAGAAAACCATTTCCCCTGTCTTCTTGTGCAGATCCATCTGATCGGCCGGATGCACGACCTTCATCTGAAATTCGAAGGTGGCCCTTTTATAATCAGTGATCACTTTGGGGTCTAGTACCTGTGCCTGGAGGAAGGCCATGTGCATTCTGCCCTTTTCTGTGTCAAATGCAGACAACAGACTATGCTGCACAGTCGACGTCTGCTTCCAAAACTGAGTGCAAGTACTGCTGGTAAGGGTCTGGTTCTTTTTCTTGATCAACTCGTACTTCTCGAAAATACTCAGCTTCGGTCCCCCCTTTCCTGGCTGGGTGGTCAATGGAAGATCTGTAGATTTCTCTGTCACTACTGAGGTTATGGACTTATGGAGGCTTGAACCGAAGGGTGGAATAATAGACCTGGTCACTATGGTGGATGAGACTTCTTTTTCCCTGGTCGGGCCGGGGACTGACGAAGTCTTAGGCCTCTTAGTATGCAACTGGAACTCTTTGGACGATACCTCCGTGATAGGTGGAGATAAATATTGTCGAGGCCTTTTTTCCTTTGGGACCTGTGGCATGGTTGTTTTTGACACAGTGGCCAGGGGATCTTGTTGTTGAACTTTGACCAATGTGTTAGGCTCCCACACTGTCTGATTTGAAAATTTTTGAATCTCAGGCCTAGACTCATGAATATATGGAATGTTTTTGTTCTTGACCCTCATCCCTGTGATGATCCCACAAGGATCATAATTCCATGGGAAGCTCATGGCGAACTTCATCTCCCTCATCATCCTGTCTGCTTCTTTCCCAGCGCCACGATTGTTGCAGATGAAGGAGATAATCTGCCCCTTGATTCTGAGCTGTTTCTTTTTCTTCAATGATACAAAGTGGATGTCATCAGAATTTATAATCTTCCTTAGGTATTCCAAAGAAAAAATCCTGACAGGCAGATACTTGGGCAACTTATACGGTGCCAACTCACACCCATATACTCTAATCTCGGTGTGATCCTAGTATAAATAGAAATCACCCGTATTTGTGTTATCCGAGAGGTGCAGAATTTTTTGAACTTCATCGGTTATCCGAGGCTCGGGCCTGCCACCTAGCATGCTTACCACAGGGTGGTAGAATTGGTCAATGAACTCCTTGAAGCTGAACTCAATGGATTTGTTCTTGAGCAAGGAGGTCCATGCTGTGGTTGCTTGAGGTCTACCATCTCCATCCATCTTCTGCATGGAAAAGCCAAATTTATCTGCCTGGAAGAAGACGAACAAGTATGCTAGTACCGATGAGTATCTGAACATGCCTTCTGTGCCAAAATTCACGAACTATTCGTGAATATTGTCTGCCAAGAACATGATTAAATCAAACTGGGTGGTGGGCTTTTCGTCGATAGAGAAGATGGATAGAAAACCCAGAATGGGTTCATCTACCCACTGGTCAGAATAATATCCTAACAAAGCACAAGGGGATGAAATGACCTGGTTTCCCTTAGTGGAGAACATGGACGATGGGTAAGGAGGATTTGTGGAGGGGAATTGAGTGGATGGGGGAAGGAAGAGCTCAAATATTTGAGCTCTTTGGAGGAAGGTCATTTTCTGGTACAATTATGTGAGAATTTCCAGGTTGAAGGGAGACGCAGAGTCGGCTCAGGGAATTTGCATCATTTGGTCTATGGATTCAGGCGTGATGAGAAACAGGATTTCTCCAGACGAGGAGATGACGGCTCTTTGTTCGGGAATATAGTGGGATTGACACTTAAGAACGAACTCGGGAAAATGGTGGATCTGGGGAAAGAGGTAGAGGGGTAAATTGGACTCCCAAAGTCCAATTTCATCACTCTGGTCCAGGAAAACTTCCCTGAGCCATGACTGGAGGTCTGAGAAATCAAAATCTCATTTGGTATCTGCGATTAATTGGTCTTTGTCGACCAGTGGGATCTTGTCTAGGTCGACAGGAGGCGGGAGAAACGGATTCTCCTCTCCTTCTGCTTGTTTGGATTTTGGCGCCATCTCTGCAATAGTACCTGCAATAAAACACAATGTTAGTGGGGGCGACTGACTGTGGAGGAGGACAATGGACTGTAGTAGAGGAGTAGGCGGTGAATTTCTCTGGTGGGATGGCTGAATAGCGAAAGTAGGGGGAATAACGGTAGTTTTATTTAAACGGTGGTCGGTTGGGCGTGGGAGACAGGTCAACTGGATAACAGATAGGTTATCCAGTAATAAATGGCCAACGGATCACTTGAGGATGAGATAGCGGGTGACGGTGGATGAGGGATACGGATGGGTGACGTGGAGGCTATCGATTGGAGGTAAAAGTCATAATAAGGGGCTTGCCACGATCGAATAGGGGGGAAGGACTGACAGCAGTTATGGGACATGACCAGTTCAGGAAAGGTGGAGGGTGACATCCAATGGTGACGAAGTTCTATCAGATAGTAGATGGTGATGGGACTTGGGGAAATAGATCGGCACCACGTATAACAAGGGACCCACCAGACGAAGAAAACCATTCCGGACCCCCCCCCCCCTCAATTAAAAGTAGATCATCCGGGGGGGTCTGAAATCCATTTTGGGTCGTTGATCTGTGCACTTTTTTCTGAGCCGCAGATCTCTGCACTCTGTTTATCACTCATTCCGGACCCCCCCCCCCCTCCATTAAAGGAAAAATGGACAGGGGGTCTGGAATCCAACGCTGACCGTAGATTTGAGCACTCAATCCTGAGTCGTCCATATGCGCGCGAGTCTTATCATCGATTCCGGNCCCCCGGTTAAAAGAAGAACGCTCAGGGGGGGGTCCGGAATGCTTTGTCCACTGTAGATCTGGGCACCACGTTTAGGACCATTGATATGTGCAAGGGGCTTAAGTGGGGGGCGAAAAACACATGCACCGGGGAAAATCTTAGGATAAATGTTTTTTATGGGTTTTTTCCAAGGTTTTCCAAGTAGACACCACCAAGGGGTTAGGCAAACGATCTTTTTAAGCATCTGAAAACATGGTGCAACACTTACATCAAACTGGTTCTTATTGAAATGAAGCAACAAAGCAATCTAACCTATATTCTAACCTAGTTCCTATGACAGTTAACCCAGATTAGACTGTTGGGTTAAGAATTTACCCTACCCTCGGGCTATCTGACCAGGATTAGACAGTCTGGCCAGATTTATTCACTAATCTACCTAGACACTTTGGCTAAGGTTAAACTGTTTAGCCAAATTCATTCACTACCCTATCAACATGAAATTTAAAAAATAACTTGGCCATGCTTGAAAGGTATGGATCAAGTTACTATTATTGCATGGGGATTTTATTGGATTCTTTTATGCCCTCTTTTCTTTTTCTTTTTCTTTCTCTTTTTCTTTTTTCTTTTCTCTTTTATTTCTTCTTTTCTTTTTTCTTTTCTCTTTTCTCTTTTCTTTTTCTTTCTTTTCAAATTATTTGCAGAATGAAAAATCATTTGTCAACAAAAACACTCGAGACAGATAATATCCTAGTCACCAGTTGATCCTATAAATTATAGGATGATAACAGGGAGTTCCCAGCGGGGGTGGGAATGCCCATGTTGGTTTCAAGGAGCATTTTGGGTAGTGCCCCGAAATTGTTTTGGGGCAACTTTTTCTATTTTAGCGTTTTTTGTTATTTTTAGCGGTTTTCTAAACTAATCCAAGATTAACAGATTAGGGTTTTGGTAGCTGCAGAATACCTAAAATATTATATATATATATTGTATTGTGAATTATGAAACTAATACAATTAAGAGTTGAGAGGTGTGACACCAAGGAAGGTTGGTTTTCTCATGGTTAAGGGTTTCTAACGTAAACCTTTGTGTACTATGTGTATGAGCCATTGATCAATTTATGTTTTTCTTAAGAATATGTATGCATTGTTTTACTTCACATATTTAAAACTTACATTTGTTGCTATCTCAATGGGTTTCTTGTTGTGGAGAACATCCACTTTGTTATTATTGGCCTCCCTCACATTCATATAGATAAATGGAGGACAGATTATTTTCATTGATTTATTCACTCACACATTTTTTTTAGAGATGTGAGAGCTAGAACGAATTGATCTCTATCATTGTACTCTTCTTCATTATATTTTCTCTCTTTTGTTTTAAGTGTCAGGGATCTGAAGGGGATTCAATATAAGACTAAGATTGGGTTTTTTCCCTAAGAAGACAAAGGAATATAGGGGCTGAGAGAAACTCTAGAGGATCAAAGGGAGCACATATTATTTTGGCTTCGTGTGAGATAAGAAGGCTAAGATTTTATGGAATTTATAAACTATAGTACTACTTGGAGTGCTTGATGTGAAAAAGATATAGGAAGTTTATCTTGAACACTTATGTGATGTAAGCATAGGTGCCAAAGATGACTTAACAATGTATATATTAACTTGTTGTGGATATTTGGTGGAGATACTAGCTTTGGTTGGGAGTGATTCATTGCTAGGAGTTGGTGGCTAGGGATTTATATGGTTTGCATAGCTAGGGTTTGGAGAACATGACTTGTACCAACTTGTATTAAGTTCTGATATGTACTTATAGTTTGTATTATTTATATATGAAGTATTCCTATTGTCCAAACTTTGTATGCTTGCATGTTTGAATTTCAACTTATCTTATCTTCATTGGTTATGCATGCTATTTTGACATATCATTGAATAGATTTTGTTAAGTGTGTTGTCACCTATGGGACCCCTACCTAATTTTTTATTAAGGTTCCCCTGAATATCTAAGAAGCATTGAAAGTTGATACCTTAGAATTAATCCCTACTCTTCAATATCTGGAAGTGCCTCAATTTCCCCTTTGGAATAACCCAAGATATACCCATGAAGAAAATATATAGCCCCTTGTAACTCCTTGCTACACAAACTTAGATGATTACCTATGTGTAAATGCACTAAGTTCCTAAATCTCATGTCTGATTGAAGTTGGATCCTCCAAGGTTATATCAACGGTTTTTATTCTATCATGGGAGGAGGTTTGATCAAGAGAAGAGAGGAACGAAAGCAATGGATGGTTTGGATCCACCCTACCCAAGTTCTCAATCTCCAAATTCTCTACCTTTTTTGGAGAGAAAGAGAGAGTGTATCTTTATATAGAGTGAGTCTATTATCTTATACAAATAAAATATTATTATTTTCTAACTAAGTCCATGACAAGTCCAACAAATATTTTAATAATGGAGTAGTTAGATCTCTCCTAAATCCATTATCGTCCATATTAAAACATGTGAAAATTATCCTAAAGGTAATTTTCCCTCATCCAAAAATAGTAGTAATATGAACCAAATAGTACTCATGAAGGGGGTGCACCACCAAAAATAAGTACTAAACCAAGTTAAATGCTAAGTGTCGACATGGAATGCGCCCTCCAAAACTGTGTATGCATGCAACTACTCCAAATGTGTGAATTCCAAGGTAACCAATTCCATGGATGAATGTGCAAGATGCCGGGTGAATGGAGAGCTCCACAAGAAAAGATGTAGTCAAAACTCAAAAATAGTAAGTGGACTATCTCCACAAAATAAATATGAGGATATAAGGGATAATTAGAGTTTTGATCATGCAAAAACTTCATGAATATATATATATATATATATATATCCAAGAATAGGAATAAATGTCTCCATAAGTGTGCCCTCCAAGAATAGCAAGAATAAACCCTCCACTTATGCACGCTCCAAGAATAATCTCCAAAAATAGAAAGGATACCAAGTACAAGAACATGATAAGACCCATGTGTAACTATCCTTATGTGTCACATGCCTCCCAATAACAACCTCCATAACCACCCCACGAAAATAATATATACATGCAAAATAAAAAAAAGTGAGGGAATTCTCCAATGAAGGTCAAAGATGCCAAGTGTAGTTGAAATATCCATGCAATAAAGATGAGAGAGAGCCTAGGATAGGTGTTCCCTAGAAAAAAGTGCCATGTAACAACCTCAACCACCCAATAAATCATAAAATATTCTCGGCGTTAAGTGCACCCTATGAGAATGTGCCAAGGTGGTTAGAACTCATCAATAACATACTCCTTCAGATACCATGTCATAAAGGTGTCCAACCAAACTAAGGGAGTGTGCCCTAAAGAAGTGTGCCAACCTCTCTAAGAAACCAATAATATATTGCATGCCTTAAAAAGTGTTCCCAAGAAGGGGTGCACCACTAGAAAACTCCAAATAGCCACTCCAAGTGTGAAAAGGAAGCATATAATAAGAAACTAACAATATATTGTCTTCCTTGAAAAGTGTTCCCAAGAAGGCGTGCACCACTAGAAAACTCCAAATAGCCACTCCAAGTGTGAAAAGGAAGCATATAAAGTAGGGTGCCCAAGATATTAACCTAATTTGGATAAGTTAGATTAATTTAATCCTTGAATAGTTAAATCAACCTCAACATGTGTGCACACAGGTAAATTCTGAAATATAACCATAGTCCTCCTCTCAATTAGTCACCAACAAATTAAATCACCACGAACATGTGTGCCAATGAGGGGTGAAATATAATAAAGTTTTGTACCATGTAAATAAAAGATGTTCTCTCTAACAAAACCCCTCCATGATAACAACAAAACATAAGGTCCAACCTAAAGTGTACCGCCACCAAGGGATTATTGCATTAAAATCAACATATAACCTTAGTAAAATTAAATATGTTAGCATCAAATCATAATGTAATACCCACTCTCTAACTCAAACTTAGGAAATAACATATCAGTGAGAGTAATGACATCATGAAACACATCATCTCGTAGGTGATTCCTATCAAATGTGACATTTAGTAAAGTTAAATCACCCAGGAAAATCCCACAAAGGAAACATGAATCATTCCACCATAGCAACATCATAAGAGAAATGGACATACCAAAAAGGCTAACCCATCCAACCAAGTGTGTCCTCAATCAAACATCCAATATATAAGGACCATGTAGAACACCCCTCATAGTGACACCAAATAATACCACATTAGCATGCAAAGGACACTAGAAAAATTCAATAATCATGAAACATTCCTAACCATCATCATCTGACCCATTGTGGGGATGGAACCATCATCTACATCCAAGATAATAATATATGCTAAACCACCAAAATGATATAATAAGCTTTACATCCATGAAAATTGCAACATGTTGGTTGTGGAGCCTGATTATCTTCCTGATTCATATGTTTGTTTCAACCATGCTTGGACCCCATTCCCTAACGAGGGATGTAGGGGGGATTTCCCCCCCACTATTATTTCTAGGGGGGTTTAGGGGGGGGGCGATAATTTTTGTAGCCCCCCCTACTGAGGGATTCGACGACAACACCCCAAAAGTGAAATATTGGGAAAAAAATCCTTGTAAAATATTGTAATTTCATAGTCAATTTGGACCGCTCATTATAAGGTTACAGATATGATGATAGAAGTTATTTTAGGGATTTTTTCCCTAGAAGGAAACCCTCTTTTATGAGGGAATTGTATTGCAACTGTGTATTTGTGTGATTATTGTATTATGAGAGAGGATAATGTGATAGAAAGAAGAGGAAGTTGTAGTGGGTGTGTTGTAGGTTGTATCCCTTCATTTTGTTGGATAATAAAAAGAACGGACCTGAAAATTTCTCTGGTGGATGTAGCCCACATTTGGTGAACCATGTATATTTGTGTCTCTATTTTATTGTGTATCTTATGTGTTTTATTTCCACATTTGTTTTATTTTATTTCTCAATGATCTTGTTTTTCTAACAACTGGTATCAGAGCGAAAGATAACTCGCAGGAAAAGAGGGTTCCTAGTTCGAGTGGGAGCAATGGCAGAAGATGGAACATTTAGGGTCGATAAATTTAACGACCAAAACTACCAATTATGGAAGATGCAAATTGAATATTATTTATATGAGAAGGATCTATTCCTACCATTGGGTGGAATAGCAAAGAAGTTGATGGCCATGTACAACGAAGAATGGGAGGTTCTTGCTAGAAAGGCACTAGGAATGATACAGCTGAGTCTGGCAGCGTCGGTTCCTTTCAATATTTCAAAAGAAAATAAAACTAAGGAGTTGATGGACACATTGGATAAACTATATGAAAAATCCTCAACATCCAATAAGGTATTTCTAATGAAGAGATTATTTAATATGAATATGTGAGAAGGAGGGTATGTTGCAGATCACTTAAATGAATTTAATACAATTACTAATCAGCTAAGTTCTGTAAAAGTGGACTTTGATGATGAGGTCATGGATCTTCTAATATTGTGCTCATTGCCAAAAAGATGGAATGGTTTGGTCATGGTTGTAAGTAACTATGTCTCTGGTTAAAACACTCTGAAATTTGATGATGTTGTTGGAATTATCCTTAGCAAGGAAATGTGACAGAAAATCACGGGTGAGACATCAAGTAAGGTGTTAAACATGTAGAACAAGGGAAGAAAAAAGGGTAGAGGAAAGGGCTCATGGAAGCATGGGAATTCTAGAAAGGGAAGATCCAAATCCAGACTCAGAAAGATAGAGTGTTAGAATTGTGGGAATAAAGGACATCATAATAAAGACTGCAGAGCCCCAAAGAAACAAAGAGATGGACAACACGAGAAAAATCAAGAAGCAAATGTAACAAGTAATGTGTTACAAGATTCTTGGATTCTTTCTATAGATAATATTTTTGAGTCTTAGGTAGTAGATTCAAGGGCTTCATTTCATGCCACAACCCATAGGAAACATTTTCTATATTATGTTCAAGGTGATTTTGGACAGGTTCATTCAGGTGATGCTGCACCATGCAAAATTGTTGGAATAAGAAATGTACAAATAAAGCAAAGAATGGAAACCAATGGTTGTTGAAAGAGGTAAAATGCGTTCCATATCTAAGGAAAAGTCTAATTTCATCTAGGCATTTGGAAAGTGAAGGAAATATATCTATGTTTACAGATAAGCAGTGGAATGTCACCAAAGGATCACCAATTTATGTGAGCATTGTGTTTATGGAAAACAAAAGAGAGTTAGATTTCTCAGAGTCAAAAATGAAAACAAGAATGAAACATTAGAGCTTGTGAATACAGATGTATGGGTACCAACTCAGGTATCATCTCTTGGTGGCTCTCGTTATTATGTTAATTTTATCGATGATGCAACTAGAAAAACTTGGACTTATTGCATTCGAAAAAAATATGATGTTTTTGATACTTTTAAGAAATGGAAAGCTTTAGTTGAGAATGAGATAGGAAAAAGGTTGAAGTTTCTCAGATCAGACAATGGAGGTGAATATTGCAGGGAGTTTGATGATTAATTCCCATACCATGGGATCCGTAGAGAGAAAACAATTCCAAGAACACCACAAGAAAATGGTGTGTCAGAAAGGATGAACAGGCAAATCATGGAGCGTGCAAGGAGTATGAGATTGTATTTTGGGTTGCCCTTATAGTTCTGGGCAGATGTTGTAGATATTTTTGTTTACTTAATAAACATAGGACCTTCAAGATCTTTTGATGGTGGAATTCTAGAGGAGGAATGGATAGGTAAAAAGGTAAATTGTTCTTTTTTGAAGACTTTTGGTTGTGAAGCATTTGTCCATATTGATAAAAAAAAAATAGAACAAAGCTTGAGGCAAAATCCAAGAAGTGTACCTCTATTGGATATTGTGTTAATTATTTTGGTTATCTCATATGGGATTATGAAAATCCTAAAATCATTAGGAGTAGATATGTCATATTCATTGAGAAGGTCATGTACAAAGATCAGTTGCAGGGAAAGAAATAGGAAAATGAAAAACTAGAATACACAGTGCTTGATGAGATCACTGAAAAAAAATTCTATAGGTACAAGAAAATCAAAATGTAAAACAACAAGAGAAGCATGTACCTCAAACCCCTACAATTTTTGTTTGAATATATATACCAGGTTAAGTAGACCCCCTAAACGATACTCTCCTTCATTGTATTATTTATTGTTGATTGATTCTAGTGAACCAGAAAGTTATGAGTAGGAAATGCAGGTAAACACTAAAACAAAGTGGGAGAAAGGCATCAAAGAGGAAATGGATTCATTGGTAAATAACTATACTTGGGACTTGGTTCGGTTTCTTTCATGAAAAAGAGCATTGTAGAATAAATGGGTTTACAGGTTGAAGGAAGAAGATGGAGGCAAAAAATGGTACAAGGATAAACTTGTTGTAAAGGGGTTTGCACAAAAGAAAGATATGGATTTTGATGAAATATTTTATCTTGTTGTTAAAATGACTTCAATTAGGACTATTTTAAGTCTTGTGGCAGTAGAATATTTTCATCTTGAATAGTTACATGTAAAAACATCTTTTCTCCATGGGAATTTGGAGGAAGAGATTTATATGTAGCAGCCATAGGGGTATGAGGTCAAAGGGAAGGAGAATTTGGTATGCAAGTTGAAGAAGAGATTTTATGGCCTAAAGCAAGCTCCAAGGAAGTGGTATTTGAAGTTTGATACGTTTATGACAGAACAAGGTTATAGTAGATGTCATTCTAATCACTGTGTTTATTTTAAAAGAATAGAAAATGGAAGCTATATTTGTCAGACAATTGGCTTAGATTGATGGATAGTTGCTATGGATTGTTGGTTTTCACTGATTTCAACTATTGGAGAGTGATATTGTATATTGATTTCAACCCTTAGTGATTAATGTCAACCCTTGGAGAAAGTTCGGTAGTGAATTCCGGTAGCACAAAGGTTTGGGCAATGGACCCAAGGTTGTTTCATGTATAATGGTTTTAATATATTTGAAGGTAAGATTATTCTATATGGATATTACATGTCATTCCATTTATGTTGGTATGTGGAACGTCGCATAACTCCTAACGGTTATAGAGTTATGGCCATGTGAAGTTGGAGAACTCAAGTTTGGGTAATGGACCCAAGTTTGTTTGATGGATAACGGTATGCATTTTGATATATTTGCAGGTAATACTATTATATATGGATAGTACATGTCATTTCATTTCTAGTGGTATGTGTAATGTCACATAACTCCTCACGGTTAGAGAGTTATGGCCATGTGAAGTTGGAGAACCCGCATGAGTCATTTAGAAGCCCCAAAAGGTCAAAGTAGTCAAAGTGGTTGAAGATATTTTTATAAGGTAAATAATAAAGTGAAGTGATGAGTGTACTATAATTCAAATTGAATACAAAAGAAATGATTTAAATAATAAAGTTAATAGAGAAATTACTAAGTTGAAAAGTGGTTAGAAGTGGGTTAGCCCTAAAATAAGGAAAGTAGTTTAAGATGGTTAGAAGGTAACCTCTTGAGGTAAAGTGAAGTGATGAGTGTACTATAAGTCAAAGTGGATACAAAACAAATTATTTAAATAATAAAGTTAATGGATAAATTACTAATTGGACAAGTGGTTAGAAGTCGGTTAACCCTAAAATAAGGAAAGTGGGTTAAGATGGTTAAAAGGTAACCCCTTGAGGAAGCTAAATGAAAGTATAAATAAGAGACAAGTCTCTCTCATTTTATATCACACTTGATCATATTGAATATATACAGGTGACTGAGGTAACCAAAGGATATCTAAGATGAATTTCAGAGAGAAGGTGAAGTAAAGAAGGCCAAAATTCAAGGGAGGATAAATTCTTTTGATGATGTTTTCTAAGGTATGTTATTTACGTGCATCTCACCATTGTCACAATAACTTTTTTTTTAGAATGATTCAGACCGTTAAATTGATATTACATTGAGAACACATATCCAAGTAGTTGTGGTACGAATTTCAGCTTGTGTATTTTTGGAGTTACACTCCGTGGAAAATAGGGTTTGTGGCTAGTCCTGAAACTAGTATACAACAGGTGTTTCAGGTAAAAACGTCATAAATTATTCATAACATATCCAAATTAAGTAATACCAAAAGTGTTGGTTATAGTAAATTTTGTAGTATTATTTTTAAAATTTTCAGATCCATACAACAAATGTTATGTGTGGGACACACTCTACAAGTTCGCTCTCTAGAATAAGCCAGAATTCAACAAGGTATGTCATTTTTTCTATAACTCCTTTTCTGAGAGGTTACAAGTAGTGACACCTCGATGAATTGCATAAAACACATTTAAGAACATTGTGTACTATTTTGATATCTTTATTCATTACATGTACATAGTTATGATTATTTCAAGTTAGGGTTGTTGACTAATCCAAAACTAGTCATGTGAGACTAAAGAAAAGTTTGATGAAAATGTTAGTCTCTTGTTGTTAAATTTAAGGAAGGTTTGCAGATATGTGATCATATACACCGGGTCTATTACAGATTTACAAATTAGATTTGGATGATAAAATTGATGAGGGCTTTTGGTTGAGGTACATGTTGGGTACATGGTTGAGACAAGTAGTTGATGAGTTGGCACATACATCAGGTGTATAGTTGATGATGTTGGTACATATTGATGGGTCATAGTTGATGAGTAGTTGATACATGATTGGTACATACTTGGTACATGGTTGGAGGCACTTGTTAGTAGTATTGTTGATACATGGCTTATGGATGATGTAGCATACCTGTATTGGTATATTATTAGAAGCACATATTGATCTTGGTGATGATTATGATTTGCTGTGTTATGCTTGGTTGATGCACATCTTTGAGTGTTGTCTTGGTGATTGATCTTGGTGAGTAGATCTAATTTGGTTGATAAGATTGATGAGACAGGTTGTTGTGATAGGTTGTTTGGACAGGTTGTTGTGACATGTTACTTGTATAGGTTTGGTTCATGGTTGATGCACTTGTTCATGGTACAGGTTGAGGTACAAGTCGTTGCATGATTGATGCACTTGTTTATGGTACAGGTTGATTACAGGTTGGTTGGTACAGGTTGGTGCATGGATGACGCACTTTTTTATGGTACAATTTGATTACAGGTTGAGGTTCAGGTTGATGCATGGTTGATGCATGGTACAGGTTGTTTGGTGCAGGTTGATTAGTACAAGTTTACAACAGTATATCTCACAGTGATAATGTGACAATGGTTTCATCATTCTACTTCTACATTAGGGAGTTTGGATGAGGCAAGGATAGGTGGTTGTATCCCCCTTTCGGTTGTAGTTGGAGATCATAGGGGTTTGTAGCCTCCTTCTGGTTGTAGCCAGAGAATTGAGGAGTTGGAGCTTCCCTCAGATTATAGCCTAAGAAACTAGGGGGTTGGAGCCTCCTTCCAATTGAAGCTGGAAAAAAAAGGAGGTTGGTGCTTCCAATGAATGTAATTATTCAAGACATATAAGAAAAAAGCATTATGTGGTTTTCTCCTGCTTTGGGTTTCCATGTAAAAACGTTGGTGTACTATGTATGTGTATGATTGTTCATTTGTTCATTGTTTATTTACTCTTCAAATATTGGATGATAATGCTACATTGATATAACACCTGCATTATATGGTTAAAAAGGATTAGATCGCTCTATTACTGATTCACCCCCCCTCTCAGTAATCCAAGAATTAGTTTCAGAGACAGTTCCTTCAGGAAACAATTTAACCACTGGAAGGAGATCATGGATTATTCTGATAATGGAGTACCAATGTTTGATGGTCAAAATAGTTTTAAGTATGATATGTGGAGCATAAGGACGAAAGTATTTTTACAGGCACGGGGACATTATATTTGGCTATCAGTTGTTACAGGATATGATAGTTCAAAAATGGAAAAGATTGCAACCAAGAAGGAATTGAAGAAGAATAAGAAAATAGCAATGGATTTCATATAGGAAGGATTACCTAATCTGGTAAGAGAAAAGGTTGGTAAATTTTCATTAGCAAAAGAACTTTGGGATAAGTTACATGACATATATTCTTCACCCATCACAGATTCAGAAAATGTCAAAGAAGATGCAGATACAAATCAAGAAGAATTATGTTCACCATGTCAAACATATTCAGAAGATGAAGAGTACATAATCACCAGAGGTATGTTGTTTTTCTTTAATTGTGAAAAACATGGACATATTGAAATAGAATGCCATGAAGGAAATGAGACAAAAAAACAAACTAAAAAAGAAGACAAGTATGAGGCAGAATGGATTAGTTCTTTATATGAACTAAGAAAAGAAAACAAGTCACTCAAGAAAGAATTGATGAAACAAAAGGAAAGTGTTCACATTTTTTAAGAATCCCAATGGGTCATAGAGAACTTAAGAACTCATCTAGAAGAAGCCAGAAAGATCGAAGAAAATATTGAATATCAAATGAAGTGTTTGGAAGCCAACATAGCAGCACATAAGGAAGAAGCATAAATGAGAGAGAATGTATTGATAGGTCATCTTAAGGAAAGAACTAACAATATAAACTAGCTTGAGTCAGAGTTTGGTCAATAAGAGAAAGTACTTGAAGAAGAAATAATCACATTAAAAATTCATCTTGAAGAAGCGAAGTGCAGAAGAAATCATGAAGTCTCAAATATTAAAGAAATAAGAAGAGGTTGAGAAAATTGAAGAAGAAGTTGTCACATTGAGAAGTAAAATCATCAATCTCAAAAAGAATGTTGAAGAGATAGAAACATCCACATCAGTTACAGAGAATGAACAGAATCACTCTACGTTGATACAAAAGAAGAATGAAGAAAATAGAAAGAGTTATGTAGCAGTACTCAAAGGAAGAAATCATGGTAAACCAGAATCTAAGAAAACTATTGAAGATACATCTTCAAGAAGACCATATGTGTTCAAGCCACAAAGAAGCTTCAATCATGATTATGATCAATCAATGCAGAAATTCAAAAGGACTACACCACAAAGAAGATCATTCACTCTCAGGTATGCAAATTTATTTTATGGTCATTGTTTTTATTGTACTAATTTTGGACATAAGGTTGCAGATTGCAGTGATTATAAAATAAATGTTCAAGCAAGAAGTGCCTATGTGGGCACACATAGCATTGAGTGTTACAAATTTCATAACTATGGACACATAGCCAGTGATTGTAGAGGCATGATTGATACTTCCATGAAAGAGAACAATGATATTAGAGATAGTATGGATAATAAAATAGGAGGAATAGGTGAACAAAGACCAAGTACCAGAGATCCCAAGATTGGCAATAAAACAAGATGAAGAAAATTCTACATAGAAAAAGAAAGATGTCAGATATAGAAAGGTTTAGAAAATAACTGAAAGAAAGGAAGGACAAGTAAATAAGGAATAAGTTCAAGATATTGTACTTTCAATAATTGTAGTGAAAGATGAATCCACAGACAGGAAGAAAGAAAGAAGTCATAGTTCAGAGAGATAATGAATCTACTAATGAATATGATGATGAATACACATTAGAGAAGGAATTGTTCTAAGCCATCCAGCTTAGAGTCTCTCAAGGAATATGAATATTAGACAGGGGGAGTCTATGTGATAGTTGTGACAGACCAAGGAACCATCCTTCGAGCAACTTGCAGAGTTTGAGAAGACAAATTCAGAGCAATCAGTTAGCAGAAGTACAGTTTGATAGATTAATCAAGACTTCATGTTAGTATAGTGATAAATAGGTCAGCATTATGGACAATTGTGAAAGTAGAGTCTTGAACAGTATGGACAGATATGGATTCGTATGAACACTTAGTAGGTTTGGAAAGATATATGATAGTGGACGAGAGCATGGATTCGTATATTGGTTTAGAGAGTGGTTTAGAGACAAAGGAACATTATTATAATGGATGACAATTACACAGGAAATGGATCGAACAATGCTAATGGATTCCAAATTGACAGATATTGTTTGGACACATGTAGTGCATACATCAATTCATATTCAAAATAAAGTAATGCTCAGAAACAACAATGACAAAAATCCCTACGAACTATGGAAAGGAAGCGCAGACAAGAACCTCTACATCAAGGTAACTCAAGGTAATATTTTATTAATTGAAATTTATGTTGATGATATTGTTTTGAAAGTACTAATGACAGGTTAAGCCAGAAATTTGCAAAGGATATGCAGAATGAATTTGAAATTTCATTAATTGGAGAAATATCCTTATTTTTGGGTCTTCAGATATGTCAAAGAAACCAAGGAATTTTTATTTCTCAAACTAAGTATATCAGAGAAATTTTAAAGAGGTTCGGAATGGAAGATTACAAACCAGTTACCACTCCTATGCAAACCAGTTGCAAGTTGATAAAAGATGATGACTCAAAGTCTATAGACCAGAGGAAATACGAGTCAATGATTGGTAGCTTACTATATGTGAAAGCATCCAGACCAGATGTAACGCAGGTAGTTAGACAGGTGGCACGATTTCAATCAACAACAAAGGAATCAAATGTATTAGCAGTGAAGTGGATTTTCAGATATCTCAAAGGAACAAAAGAGTTTGGATTATGGTATCCAAAAGGAAAGGATCTACCACTTATTGCCTACATAGATGCAGATTGGGAAGGTTGCATTGATGACCGACGAAGCACTAGTAGAGCAGCATTATACTTGGGTGAGTTTTTAGTATCTTGGCTAAGAAATAAACAATCATCAATATCCTTATCTATAGTCGAGGTAGAGTATATTGCAGCAGCAACATGTTGTACACAGGTTCTATGGATGAAACAAGATTTGATAGATATACAGGTTTAGTATGATGAGCCCATTCCAATCTATTGTGATATTACAAGAACCATTAGTATCTCAAAGAACCCGGTGATGCACTCCAAGATGAAGTACATTCCAATCAAGCATCACTTTCTACAGGAACAGGTTACATAGAAGAGCATCAAAGTTGAATATGTGGGAACAAAAGAACAAGTGGCATACATCTTTACAAAACCGCTTCCACGGGAATCCATTGAGTATCTTCACCAGAGACTAGGAGTAATTTATACTCCAAAATGAATTCTTTTGAATGCTTATCTTATATGTCTTAGATGTACAAAAGGAAGCACCATAAAAGGACAAAGGGGGAGATAGTTATCAAATGAAAAGGTAAATGCTTGGAGAGAGACCATAAAGGCATGTTTCTAGGGGGAGCGATTGTCACAAGGGAAGATTGAGCGATATGACTTCAGAGTGATACCCTTTGTCAAAGGGGGAGATATTATTCATATGAAGGGAGAGAAAGTAATTAAAGGCTTATAAACACAAAGAAAAATCAAAGGCATGTAGCAAAGGGGAGCAACCCCAAGGAGAGTTCAGTCAAGGGGAGCAACCCCAAAGGGAGATACCCTTTTCCATTGACGTCAAAGGGGGAGAGATAAAAACATTGATGAGGAGTCTAAGCATGAATGTTATCATGACTAAGTGTTTCCATCAATGACAAAGGGGGATATTGTCAGACACTTGGCTTAGATTGATGGATATATGGTATGGATTGTTGGTTTTCATTGATGTCAACTATTGGAGAGTGATATTGTAGATTGATTTCAACCCTTATTGATTGATGTCAACCCTTGGAGAAAGTTTGGTAGCGAATTTTGGTAGCACAAAGGTTTGGGTAATGGAACCAAGGTTGTTTCATGTATGATGGTATGAGTTTTAATATATTTGAAGGTAATACTATTATATATGGATATTACATGTCATTCCATTTCTGGTGGTATGTGGAATGTCACATAACTCCTCACAGTTAGAGATTTATGGCCATGTGAAGTTGGAGAACCCAGGTTTGGGTAATGGACCCAAGTTTGTTTGATGGATAATGGTATGAGTTTTAATATATTTGCAGGTAATACTATTCTATATGGATACTACATGTCATTCCATTTCCAGTGGTATGTGGAATTTCACATAACTCCTCACAGTTAGAGAGTTATGGCCATGTGAAGTTGGAGAACCCTCATGAGTCATCTAAAAGCCCCAAAAGGTCAAAGTAGTCAAAGTGGTTTAAGATATTTTTAGAAGGTAAATAATAAAGTGAAGTGATGAGTGTACTATAATTCAAAGTGAAT
>ML781630.1:693636-734356 GCA_009831015.1 Picea engelmannii | reverse complement strand
TACTATAAGTCAAAGTGGATACAAAATAAATTATTTAAATAATAAAGTTAATGGATAAATTACTAATTGGACAAGTGGTTAGAAGTTGGTTAACCCTAAAATAAGGAAAGTGGGTTAAGATAGTTAAAAGGTAACCCCTTGAGAAAGCTACATGAAAGTATAAATAAGAGGCAAAGATCTCTCATTTTATATCACACTTGAGCATATTGAATATCTACAGGTGACCGAGGTAACCAAAGGATATCTAAGATGAATTTCAGAGAGAAGGTGAAGTAAAGAAGATTGAAATTAAAGGGAGGATAAATTCTTTTGATGATGTTTTCTAAGGTATGTTATTTACAGGTCATTTTTTTTTTCTAGAATGATTCAGATCGTGAAATTGATAGGCCATTGAGAACACATATTCAAGTAGTTGTGGTGCATTTCAACTTGTGGTTCGTTGTAGTTTTGGAGTTACACTCTGTGGAAAATAAGGTTTGTGGCCAGTCTTGAAAGTAGTCTAAAATAGGTGTTTCAGGTAAAAATGTCATAAATTCCTCATAACAGATCCAAATTAAATAATACCAAAACTTTTGGTTAGATTAAATTATATAGTATTCTGTGTAAAATTTTCAGATCCATACAAAAAATATTTCATGTGGGGCACGCTCTACAAGGTCTCTCTCTAGAATAAGACAAAATTCAACAAGGTATGTCATTTTTTCTATAACTCCTTTTATGAGAGGTTCCAAGTATTGACACCTGGATGAATTGCATAAAACACATTGAAGAACATTGTGTACTATTTTCATACTTTTATTCATTACAGGTACATATTTATGCTTATTTCAAGTTAGGGTTGTTGACTAATCCAAAACTAGTCATGTGAGACTAAAGAAAAGTTTGAAGAAAATGCTAGTCTCTTGTTGTTAAAGTTAAGGAAGGTTTGCAGGTGTGTGATCATATACACCATGTCTATTACAGAGTTACAAATCATATTTGGATGATGAAATTGATGAGAGATTTTGGTTGAGGTACATGTTGGGTACATGGTTGATACAAGTAGTTCATGATGTTGGTACATCTTGATGAGTCATAGTGTATGAGTAGTTGATACATGATTGGTGCATACTTGTTACATGGTTGGAGGCACTTGTTAGTAGTATTGTTGACACATGGTTTATGGATGATGTAGCATACTTGTATTGGTATATTATTAGAAGAACATATTGATCGTGGTGATGATTATGAGTTGTTGTGTTATACTTGGTTGATGCACATATTTGAGAGTTGTCTTGGTGATTGATCTTGGTGAGTAGATCTAATTTGGTTGATAAGATTGATGAGACAGGTTGTTGTGGTAGATTGTTTGGACATGTTGTTGTGACATGTTATTTGCATAGGTTTGGTGCATGGTTGATGCACTTGTTCATGGTATAGGTTGAGGTACAGGTTGGTGCATGGTTGGTGCATGGTTGGTGCATGGTTGATGCACTTGTTCATGGTACAGGTTGAGGTACAGGTTGGTGCATGGTTGATGCAATTATTTATGGTACAGGTTGATTACAGGTTGGTTGGTACAGGTCGGTGCATGGTTTATGCACTTGTTTATGGTATAGGTTGAGGTACAATTTGATGCATGGTTGATTCATGGTTCAGGTTATTAGTACAGGTTTTTTAGTGCAGGTTGATTGGTATAGGTTTACAACAGTATATCTCACAGTGATAGTGTGACAGTTGTTCCATCATTCTACTTCTACATTAGGGAGGTTGGATGGGGAAAGGAAAGGTGGTTGTAGCCACCTTATGGTTGTATCCAGAGATCATAGGGGGTTGTAGCCTCCTTCTGGTTGTAGCTAGAGAATAGGGGAGTTGGAGCTTCCCTCAGGTTATAGCCTGAGAAACTAGGGGGTTGGAGCCTCCTTCCAGTTGCAGCTGGAAAACAAAGGAAGTTGGTGTTTCCAATGAATGTAATTCTTCCAGACATATAAGAAAAAACATTTTTTAGTTTTCTATCGCTTTGGATTTCCACGTAAAAACACTGGTGTACTGTGTATGTGTATGATTGTTCATTTGTTGATTGTTTATTTCTTCTGGAAATATTGGATTATAATGCTACATTGATATAACACTTGCATTCTATGGTTAAAAAGGATTAGATTTCTCTATTACTGATTCACCCCCCCTCTCAGTAATCCAACAATATTATTTTTCTATTGTATGTTGATTACATGCTTATTGTAGGGTCTAATATGCATGATATAAATTTTCTCAAGAAGAAATTAGTCAATTCATTTGTGATGAAGGATTTGGGTGCTGCAAAGAAAATACTTGGTATGATAATAACAAGAGACAAGAAAAATTGAAAATTGGCATTGTCTCAAGGTGAGTAGATAGAGAAGGTGTTGGAAAGGTTTAGAATGCATAATGCAAAACTAGTTAGTACACTTTGGCGAACCATTTCAAATTAACTAAGGAAATGTGTCCCAAGACACAGAAGGAGATAGAATACATGTCCAAGGTCCCTTATTCATCAACAGTTGGAAGCTTGATGTATGTGATGGTTTACTATTAGGGTCCTAACCCGCACATAGGTAGATCAATATATTCAGATGTAATAAAGGTCAATATTAATAAGGCCTTTCAATAAAATAGAATAAGGCGGATGTAAGAAGACCTAATAGAAGCTACTGCTTCTAGAAGGATATTCCTCTAAATGCTTCTCTTCATAGACATATTTAGTATAAATAAGGGTCGAGGGTATGAAAACCCTAGCTTGGAGATTATTGTAATAGAGTGTTGCTCGATTGAAGGTTGCCCCCTCAAAGAGGCCTGTGAACATTTCTTTCTGAATCAAAGTGTTATTTATTTTGTTGTTCTTATATCATTTATGTGTTATTGTGGAGATTATGCTAGATATATTACTGTTATTCTGCCATTTATAGCATTTTATTTCTATTATACATATATATTATATCTAGTATCTTGCAAGTGGTATCAAAGCACTTTCCTTGGCAGAAATTGTGGGAATTCTTTTTTCAGGGTAGAGACGTATTTCGGCATCTTTAAGCCATGGAGATCTGTCATTACATGCATAAACCTGTAGTTGAGGGATTCATACATGCAGGAAATACAAGTGGTTCTTAAGCACACATCTGTTGGCCAGCCTTGTAACCCCTATTGGTACCCCTTCGAGTGGTAGTGCATCAGACAACACCTGTGTACGGATCGACCTAGATTTCCTGAAGCCCTCTTTAGATAAACCTATCGGCCATCGGACTCCTATAGTGTCACCGAGAACAACACTCAGGAAGATACTCTCTAGTACCTGGGTAGTCGAGTAGTACGACTAAGGGTACAGTTTATCCTCCTTAGTTATTGCCCTGAGATATTGGGCCGAGTACTATTGTTGGATCCCGCATGTATATCAGAGAGCTATAGCACAGGGCAAACCCTTGTCTGTAGAACCCTTGAATACCTAACCCTTGGGGGACATAAACATAAACAAATTAAAATAGACCAGATCTATTCCCGCACAACTGTGTTCGGGTTGCCAAGTAAATACACATCTCTTTCTGGTTAAGCATTTGGGGATTTCATCACTGCAGTATTCTTCAGACTGGAGTATAACTCCGTAGGTGTAAAAAAAAAAAAAAATCTGGAAATTGTTTCACCATCATTTGAGACCTATTCCATTGTATTCATCTCTCCGCCCTTATCACATTCATCCATGTCATTTTTTGGCAAAATTTTTGATCCCACCCGCCCCTTTTCAGTTCACCCATCCTCATGGCCCATACCCGTAGCCAAGACCTAGAAGCTCGCTTCAACACCATGCAATCTGGTTTCCTTGAAACCCAAAAAGAAGTGAAACAACTCAGTGCTACTATTGCCTCCATTGATTCGTCCATCAATGCTACCATAAATACAACCATGCAGTCCTCAATGGAGGAAGTCAAACAAGAACTAACCACCCAGCTTGAATCTGTCTTTTCATCACTCTGCACCAAACTGAAGATCCCTACAGATGACCATTTCTCTGAAGCACCTCCAAAGAATGAAGGTGAAATTTCCTCCCATTCCCATACCTTTCAATCCCTTCACTTTCAACGTGACATACGCCTTCCATGGGTGGACGTGACCAAATTTGATGGCTCGGGCCCCACTGGTTGGTTAACCCAAATGGAACATTATTTTTCTTTATACGACATTACAGATGACTTGGCCAAACTCTGGAATGGTGTTCTCCATCTAGATCAAGAACGTTGGCAATGGTGGCAATGGAGAAAAACTTCTCGTCAAGGGTATATTACCTGGACCCAATTTGTGACTGAGCTTTATGAACGCTTTGACACAAACACCAACCATTTGGGCCATTTGAAAAAGTTGAAACAATCTGGAATAGTAGAAGACTTCATAGCTTCCTTTGAGTGCCTGGCTTTTCGAACAGAGGGCACGACTGATGCTTTCTTTCAAGAGTGTTTTATCAGTGGCCTCAAGGAGGAGATTCGGGCCCATGTTCTCATGGATCGACCCTCGAATTAGGTGGAGGCTACTAAAAGAGCTAAAGAAGCACAACAGGTTGTATCATCTCAAAACCGAAAACCCTCCTTTATCCCTCGCCCTAAACCCGTCACTCCCTCTACTCCCTCTGCCCCATTAAAAATCCAAAAATTGACCAAGGCTGAAATGGCTGAACGCCAACTCAAAGGCCTTTGTTATAATTGTGATGACAAATATTTCTCAGGCCACAAGTGTAAGGAACAAAATTTTTTTATGGCCATCTCTGAGGATATTTCAGAAGAGGATGTTGAAACTTCCCTTGTGTCTGAGTCACCTGAAATCACTGACATAACCCCTCCCTCAAACCCTCCCAAAGTAGAACCCGTCATTTCCCTCAATGCTCTCAGTAGATTTTCCACTCCCCAAACCCTCAAGTTAATCGGTTACATCAAGCATCGGAAGGTCATCATTCTGGTTGATAGTGGAAGCACCCATAATTTTATTCATCGCTGCATTGCCCAAGAAACTCATTACTACATCCATGCTGTCAACAATTTCCAAATCATGATTGCCAATGGTGGTTCCATGAAATGTGGAGGGCGCTGTGAAAATGTGTGTCTCCAAATCGGTGACTACCACCTAAAATCCCATATGTTTTCTATTGACATGGTTGGTTGTGACATTGTGTTGGGTGAAGACTAGCTAAGAACTTTGGGTCCCATTCTCATGGATTTTAAGGCATTAACCATGCAATTTGACCAGGAAGGCCAACAATATAAATTCCAAGGCATCATTGTTGGTTCACCTGAGGTCATTAGTTCCCATCACATGGAAAACATGCTCAAAAAAGGTCAGTCTGGTGTCATTGCCCAACTCCATGCCATTCAAGCAATAGAGACACCCCCGGTGTCGCATGACCTCCAAGATCTCCTCTCTAAACATCAAATGATATTTTACACTCCCCAAGGCCTCCCTCCTTCCCGTGGTGTTCATGATTATTCCATTCCCCTTGTACCCAGAAGCCTTCCTCCCAATATCTGTCCATATCGCCACCCCTTTTCACAAAAAAATGAAATTGGGAAAATGGTCTAAGAACTCCTTAATGCAGGTGTTATCTGCCCTAGTATGAGACCTTACTCTTCTCCTGTAATCATGGTCCTGAAGAAAGAAGGTTCTCGGAGAATGTGTCCTGACTTCCATGCCCTCAACAAATGGACCATTAAAGACAAATTTCCCATTCCTGTCATTGAGGACCTCCTGGATGAATTGAGTGGCGCCCAATTTTTTACTAAACTTGATCTTCACTCGGGCTATCACCAGATATGTATGAAAGAGGCATAGATTCCCAAGACGACCTTTCTCACTCATGAGGGACACTATGAGTTTTTGGTCATGCCCTTTGGCTTGTGTAATGCCCCATCCACCTTCCAAAGCCTCATGAATAATGTCTTTCGTCCCTTTCTTCGTCATTTTGTCTTAGTTTTCTTTGATGATATCCTCATCTATAGCAAAACCTGGACAGACCATCTTACTCATGTGGATCAAGTTCTCCATCTCCTCTCCCAGCACCAACTTTTCCTGAAACAATCCAAATGTGCTTTTGGTGCCTCAGAAGTAGAATAATTGGTTCATCTGGTTGGCAAAGATGGCGTCAGGGTGGATCCAAAAAAGATTGAAGCTATGCAATATTGGCCGCACCCAAAGACTCTCAAAAGCTTGTGTGGCTTTCTGGGCTTAACAGGGTATTATCACAATTTTGTTAAGAACTACAAAAATATTCCAGCACCTCTCACTGCTCTCCTCAAAAAGAACTCTTTCACTTGGACTCCAGTCGCTGCTCAAACTTTTCAAACCTTGAAGATGGCCATGTGCACCACTCCGGTTCTGGCCCTTCCTGATTTCACAAAGACCTTTGTGTTGGAATGTGATGCCTCGGGGAAAGGAATTGGCACTGTCCTTATGCAAGAGATTCGAACTTTGGCCTTCACCAACAAGCAACTGTCTGAAAGGAATCTGGGCAAACCCATTTATGAAAAGGAAATGTTGGCTATTCTGCATTCCGTTGATCTATGGCGCCCTTATCTCTTGGGGCAACACTTCCAAATCAATACTGACCATCAAAGACTCAAGTACTTTCTAGAACAACGCATTTCCTCCTAGGAGAAACAAAAATGGGTGACTAATCTCTTTGGTTATGATTATGAGATCATTTACAAGAAGGGAAAAGACAATGTAGTGGCATACGCACTGTCCCGAAAATATGAAGAAGAAGGATCCCTTTTTTCTCTTTCCTTCATTGTACCCGATTGGCTCCAAGATATGCGCCAGGAATGGCTTCAAGATCCCAAAATTTTGCATCTGATACAGCAATTGCAGACCAAGGCTTCGGCTCCCCCAGGGTACTCTTGGCTCCAGGATGAGCTTCGATACAAAGGTTGTTTGCATTTAAGTAAACAATCAAAGATTAAATCCATTTTACTTTCTGAGCTTCATGCTACACCCACAACGGGGCACTCAGGGTTCACCAAAACATATGACAAAGTCAAACGTTCTTTTTTCTGGGATGGTATGAAACAAGACATCAGTAATTTTGTCGCTGAATGTGAGGTGTGTCAACACAACAAGGGAGAAATAGTCAAATCTTTGGGCACACTACAACTGCTTCCGATTCCACCGTCTATTTGGAAGGATATCTCTATGGAATTTATTACCGGCTTACCCAAATCAGGGAATAAATTAGTCATAATGGTGGTTGTGGATCGCCTTTCCAAGTATTCTCATTTCTGTTCTCTTCAACACCCATTTACTTCATCCACGGTGGCTCAACTTTTCATGGACCAAGTATTCAAGCTTCATGGCATGCCGCACTCTATTGTTTATGATCATGACCCAACTTTCACAAGCAATTTTTGGCAAGAACTGTTTAAGCTCCAAGGCACCCAATTGCATCTCATCACAACTCATCATCCCCAAGCTGATGGTCAAACGAAAGTTGTCAACAAGTGTTTGGAAACATATATAAGGTGTTTTGCCTCTGAAAAACAACATCAGTGGGCCCAATGGCTACCCCTAGTCGAATGGTGGTACAACACTTCCTACCATACAGCCACTTGCATGACTCCTTTTGAAGCAGTATATGGATAGAAGCCACCTTCAGTTCTCTCATACTTACCGGTTACCTCGAAGGTCCAGGCGGTTGACCAAACACTTACAGTTCGAGAGGATATTCTTCGTACCCTTAAAGAGAACATGGTCATGGCACAAAATCACATGAATCAATAATAATATCAAGGTCACTCTAAACGTCAATTTGCAAAAGGGGATCAGGTGTTTCTGCGACTGCAACCATACAAGCAAACTTCCCTCAAGGCCGAACATTGTCAGAAGCTAGCACCCAAATTTTATGGTCCTTATACAGTTCTCAAGCATGTGGGACAAGTCGCATATCAGTTAGCTCTGCCCAGTCAGTCGAAGCTACATCCAGTTTTTCATGTTTCATGCTTAAAGAAGGTGATTGGAACTAGGTGCCAAATTCAAACCAACCTTCCCGAGTTAGCTGAAGAAGGATCCATTTGGCTACAGCTAGAAGCAGTTTTGGACCAGCGTGAGCATTTCCTACATCATAGAACCATCAAGGAAGTGCTAGTCCAGTGGACAGATACAAATCCAACAGATGCCACTTGGGAACCAGCTACCATTCTACAACAGTTTCCACATCTCAAGCCTTGAGGACAAGGTTGTTTTTAAGGGGGTGGACATGTTAGGGTCCTAACCTGCACATAGGTAGATCAATATATTTGGATGTAATAAAGGTCAATATTAATAAGGCCTTTCAATAAAATAGAATAAGGCGGATGTAAGAAGACCTAATAGAAGCTTCCACTTCTAGAAGGATCTTTTTCTAGATGCTTCTCTTGATAGACATATTTAGTATAAATAAGGGTCGAGGGTATGAAAACCCTAGCTTGGAGATTATAATAACAGAGCACTGCTCGATTGGAGGTTGCCCCATCGAAGAGGCCTGTGAACATTGCTTTCTGAATCAAAGTGTTATTTCTGTTGTTGTTCTTATATCATTTATGTGTTATTGTGGAGATTATGTTGGATATATCACTATTATTCTGCCATTTCTAGCATTTTATTTATGTTCTACATATTTATTATATCTGGTATGTTGCATTTACACAAGACCATATATTGCACATGTAGTGGGAGTTGTGAGAAGGTATATGAATAATCCAGGTAAAAAACTATGGGAGGCAGTAAAGTTGATTATGAGGTATTTGAGAGGTACTGCTACTCATGCATTAAGTTTTGAAGGTTCATACACTATTCTATAGGGATATGTTGATTTAGATATGGTAGGTGATAAAGAGAGTAGGAGGAGCACCATAGGGTATGTTTTTATTGTAGGTGGAATAACAATAAGTTGGATTTCAAAACTGCAAAAGGTTGTTGCACTTTCAACAATAGAAGCAGAGTATGTTGTTTCTACATAGGCTAGTAAAGAGATGATTTGGTTACAGAGGTTTATGGAGGAATTTGGAAAGAAACAAGAGAATATAAAGTTATATTTTGACAGCGAGAGTGTCATTCATATTGAAAATAACTCATCCTTCCATTCAAATACTAAGCATATACAAATCAGGTACCATTTCATACGATTCATCTTGGAAGATGGACATTTGAAGTTGGAAAAGATACATAGTAGCTAGAGTCCTGCAGACATGTTAACAAAGGGAGTAACCAGGGAGAAAATTAGTTCTTGCTCAATTTCAGTTGGCCTTCAAGCATGAGGGTGAAGATGAGAAATTTTCCAGGTCCAAGGTGGAGTATAGTCCAGCAGGTACAACAACAATGGAGTTTTTGTGATCAGTCTCCAAGTGGGAGATTGTTGGTTGTGGAACCTTATTGTATTCTTGATTTAGAGCTTTGTTTCAATGGTGATTGGACCCCATTCCCTAATAGGGGGCTGTGGGGGGGATTTACCCCCCACTATTGTCATCAGGGGGGTCCAGGGGGTCCCGAAGTGAAATATTGGGAAAAAATTCCTTGTAAAATATTGTAATTTCATAGTCAATCTGGACCGTTCATTATAAGGTTGCAGATCTGACTGTAGAAGTTATTTTAGGGATTTTTTCCATAGAAGGAAACCCTCTTTAATGAGGGAATTTTATTGTGGTTGTGTATGTGTGTGATTATTGTATTTTGAGAGAGAATACGGTGAGAGAAAGAAGAGGAAGTTACAGTGGGTGTATTGTAGGTTGTATCCCTTCATTTTGTTAGATAATAAAAAGGAAGGACCTAGAAATTTCTCTGGTGGACATAGCTCACACTAGATGAACCACATATATCTGTGTCTCTATTGTATTGTGTATCTTCTATGTTTTATTTCCACATTTGTTTTATTTTATTGCTCCACGATCCTGTTTTTCTAACACAACCAAGGGGTTATCAACAAGGCAAGTACATGTGATAAGACCACCAAGAAACAAGCAAAATCATCATCCAACCAAGGAGAAATGAAACCCCCCCAACCAAATATATTCATCAAGTGATCAAATTCAATGAAGAGAATGGGTTACATGAATGTAAATCCCCCAATTCATTTCATTTATTCAAGAGAACCAACAACAAATCTCTATCAATGTGGTGAAAATCACAATATGGAACCTCATATGTTACAAGTTGTAACGATAGGCTCCAACTTGGGGACATGCACTCTTCTTGGGACTATATGAGAACCCCATAAATCTTTGGTTGAACCTATCAAGAAGAAAGATAGGGCAAGACCATGTGGAAAGATGTATACAATCAACATCCACAATAACCACTTACTTATTCTCTTTATTTATTTTATTTTATATAATATATACATCAAGAGTTCAAAATTTGGCTTTACAAGGAAAATGCATAAACCAACCATGCTAATGACGACATGGAAGCAACAATTAATGCTCAAATGTTGATATTATTCTTCTTGTATAATGCTCTCAAGAACTGTTTCTTCTATCTACTCTACTTGGCATAGGAAAATAAAAGTGCTAAGTATAATCATACAAGCAATGAAGTCATGCTAGCACTTCATCAACTCCATTACATCTTCCCTTGTGTTTGATCATCAAACAAAACAAAGACACTTGAGACATGTAATAATCATATGTTGGAGTCTCTAATATATCATGGATACAAATTTAAATTTGCAAAAATGGTATCCAATATAAAAAACTAAGCAAGAGTAGCATGTTCCACCACATGCTAGCACAATATAATGTTGAAGAAGATTGAAAATGGCTTGGAAAAAAGTACATGGCAGTTCATCATCAATCTGAAAAATATCTTTTAAATGCCTCTTCAAAGGTTGATCTACAATAAGACTATTATATACATCTCCACAAATTAAAGGTGTAGTATTCTCCAACAAAAAATTGTCTTTAGTCAAACACAAAGTTGAGGTATGAGATGAAAATTCAGATCTAGAAATAAATCTTGATCACAAATAGAATGCTAGAAATTATTGTCATAAAATATACACCCAACATCTTGCTACCCCATATAATTTTCAACACTAAAAACGCTATTTCCAACATAAAAATGACATGGACATTCACTAAAATTTGAAGAAAAAGATGGTTGGAAACTTCCAACACTTTCACCATCACTAATATGCTATAAAAAATGGAAAATTTTAGCATTTTCATCATAAAATAAGGTTGCAAATTTATACAATATATGACAACTTAAAAACCATGTTTTCCTAAACAAAAAAACATCCCTCAAAATATATGTTTCAACTAACAATTTATGCATAAAAAATGTGAGAGATGAAAGCATATATGGCTAGAAAAGATATGGAAAGCTATATCCAAAAACATGCCCCGCATACTCTAAAAAATTTGCAATATTCATTATCACACATTGCTGAAAAATACTACTCAATTTATCTATAAAAAAATTCCAACCTATGTGGGATGCCCATGATTCCCAAAATCTGAAATGTTAGCATCATTATTTTGGTTTCCCTCATCTTCATGTGGAGTTGCAATGGAATATTCAATAACCTCATGCACGCCATTAAAAATTCTTCTTGATATATCATCCCATATTTTTCTTTTGCATACTCAAGAAAAAAAATCAATGCTTCATTTTTGCACTTTATTTTATCCAAGAGAGGCCTTCAGGGGTCTCTTTCATATAAAAGCATCATTTCATCCAACTTTATTTTATTTTCTAAAAACAAATTTCAACTCAAATAAATGCATCATTTAATGCATCCATTTTGACCTTTTACATCCATCCAAAAACATTGAAAACTATGAAGAAACATAAAAATAAAATTATATCCTTTGGTTTGAGTATCATACCATTCCCTTGCATCTATTTTCATGGAAAGTGAAAAAAAATTCATAATTACACCTTCATGAACAAAACTAAAAGTTTCAATAAATTCCATCAAAGATGCAAGAAAATTAAGATCATCATTATGATTTCCATAGAGTCTGTTCGACAAAAATGATATTCCAACAAAGGACGAACACCTTCAGTAACCACTCATACAACTAGATCAAATATCAACACACCGATTTTTTTGCATGCTAAAACTCCTACAGGGAAACATCCACGACCCCAACCAATGTGGCCACTTGGAGAAATTTATTAATGCAAAAGAAAATATTACTGAGATATTTACAAGAGAATTTCTCACAATCAATCATTAGCAAATGACCCTCCATGCTCTTTAAATAGAGAATATGAACCAATCGAGTGTTAAGCCACAGATCAATGTAGCCATTAAGATTGAGGATAATATGAACCATCATATCTCTCTATGTCGGGAGCATATCATGACCATCAGATTATTACCTATATACATCAAGAGTTCAAACTTTGGATTTACAAGGAAAAGGCATAAACCAACCATGCTAATGACGACATGGAAGAAACAATTAATGCTCAAATGTTGAGCTTATTCTTCCTATATAATGCTCTCAAGAACTATTTCTTCTATCTACTCTACTTGGCATAGGAAAATAAAAGTGATAAGTATAATCATACAACCAATGAAGTCACGGTAGCACTTCATCAACGCCATTACATCTTCCCTTGTGTTTGATCATCAAACAAAACAAAGACGCTTGATACATGTAATAATCATATGTTGGAGTCTCTAATATATCATGGATACAAATTTAAATTTACAAAATGGTAGCCAATATAAAAAATTGAGAAAGAGTAGCATGTTCCACCACATGCTAGCACAATCCAATGTTGAAGAAGATTGAAATGGCTTGGAAAAATGACATGGAAGTTCATCATCAATCTAAAAAATATCTTTAAAATGCCTCTTCAAACATTGATCTACAGTATGAATATTATCTACATATCCACAAATTAAAGGTGCAGTTTTCTCAAACAAAAAATTGTCTTCAATCAAGCACAAAGTTGAGGTATGAGATGAAAATTCAGATCTAGAAATAAAATCTTGATCACAAACAGAATGCTAGAAATTATTGTCATAAAATATACACCCAATATCTTGTTGCCTTATATAATTTTCAACACTAAAAACATGATTTCCAACATAAAAATGACATTCACATTCACTAAAATTTGAAGAAAAAGATGGTTGGAAACTTCCAACACTTTCACCATCACTAACATGCTCTGAAAACTGGAAAAATTCAGCATTTTCCTCATAAAATAAGGTTGCAAATTTATACAAGATATGACAATTAAAAAAGCATGTTGTCCTAAACAAAAAAAAATCCCTAAAAATATATGTTTCAACTAACAATTTATTCATAAAAGTGTGAGAGATAAAGGCATATATGGCTAGAAAAGATATGCAAAAACATATGGTGCAGTCCCCCTTCCCTCCAAAGGGGTTGATCGACCTCCCGTTCTAGGATCGTTCAAGTCGTCAAACCGAATGGTTCATTGGGCTCCTAATGGAACCGATTAACTTGACACATTCCCTTTACCTCCTCGGTGTAGGTTATGTGGCACCCGCAGACCCTCTCCTTCTTAACATCAACAAATGCTAGCTCTCTGTACTAGGATTTCTCCTTGATACGACCATGGACTTCAACCGTGGGCCAACTCCCTTCACGCTTCCATACTTCAAAACTTTTATGAACTGCTCGCTCCCCTTTTTTCCAATTCCAAATTGATGAATTCTTCGGGACCAGATCTATGGTGCATGTTCCTCTCACAATCAATGAATGTGATCAACTTGCGAGTTCATACTTCATGAGTACTCTCTTCTCCCAACTCTATCCTTCCCAATTTGCAAATAAGTGAAGTGTCGATCCCAACTCCATGGGTCTTATCCCAATGGATGACCAAGATTACTTCGGCTCTCAGGTATTCGGGTATTCTCCTCTTGACTTTTCTCGAAGGGTTCTTCCTTCAAACTGCGTGGATCTATTCTACGTATCTTCTAGATCCAATGGTCCAGAATCACTTTATGCCTGATGACTTCGAGAAGATCTTTGTTCTCACCTGACAAACCTCCCGACGTTCCTACTCTCGAACTTCTGCCACTTGTCTCCCCCGATGATGGATAATTTCACTGTCTTTGGGACTTCAGCGAGTCCTCGACCCCTTTTGCACACTTAGCACAAATTCTTTCTTTCGAGACTTAGGTTATTCTCGAACTCCTTCTGCACTCCTTGCATATTTTTGCGTAGACTCTTCTGTGACTTTGCTCTGCTCGAAAACCTTCAAAGTTCATCATTACTCTGTGAAATTTCTTGTGCCCTCTTAGCAGTTTTGTTCTCTTCCTCCTAAGCTTGTAACATGTACTTACAGTATCTTTGGCACACTCCTTGCGCTCAACTACATCATTTCACAACTTCTCCCTTAGCTCACAGAAGGGTTTAAGGCATCTCCTTTCCTTTGTGATGATGCACTCTTGCAAATCCTTCCTCCCTAAGAATGTTCAATAATTATGGGATTCTCTTAAGGGTTCCAACACTTCTAACAATGTTACTCTTGTACTCTCTCGTACCTGTTGTATTCCCTCCTAGAAAAGTTTTTTAGAGTGTTCATTAACTCTGAGTTGTGCTTCCTCCTACACATTATTTCTTTCCAAGGTACTTAACCACCTTGAAATTTCCCCCTGAGTCTGTGAATTAACTTAGTATTCCCTCCTGGGAGTATCTCTTCTGACTCCACTAAGTTTAGACACACACTCCTCACATTGGCTCACATATTTTCCTCTCTCTGTCGCGCACTCCTTCCACTGATCCTAGAGAACTAGACCTAATCCAACACACTCGCAGATACAAAACTTTATTGCTATCCCTACAGACGATTCATAACATTCATCTAGAATTCAAATGCATACAAATGACATTCATAACACAACATCCATTACACAGAATTTGAAAATAGGAAAAATTGTCATTTTCTATTAATGATAGAATGTCAAATTACAATAGTGAAGTCTGAGCTACAACTGATTCCCAACTCTCTATGTTTCTCTCCTAGATAAATCTAACTTAGATAACCTCCTACAGCCCCCTGCATCCCAACCTCTACTTTGCAACAATTACAAATATTTATACAAGAGGGGCTCGACGAGCTTCCCTCACAAGCTAAACTAGTGGTGTTAAATCACCAATCAAAATGCTTGTCTAATGGGAAAATTACAATGATCGAAATCTGCTCCAAATTAGATGAAGATCCATCCTACCGTCAACCACTTAATGGTGACATTACCTCCAGCTTGTGCGAAGGCACAACTTGGCTCTTCCAACGTGTCATCATTAAATGCCCAGATCACGCTTTTGATTCTCGAGGCAAAATGAGAGGGCGACGCCTCTCCCTTTCTTGAATGTGAACCATACGAATTAATCAACTGGCACGTGCTGAGGTGGAGCGATTCTCCTGCATCATACTCCACAACTACGAAAATTATGAGCTCCTGCTCATGAGCTTTCCAGCATGGCTAAAATCCTCCTGGATCCCAAACTTTCTCCTGGAATTGTCTCTCTGCTCCTCTGCTTCACTGCTTCTACTCCTACATCTCTCTTGTTGCTCATGTAGGCTTCCTTCTGTTCATCTTCATATTTCTGACCGCTTTCTCTGCCGACCCTAAAATCAGCTTCCTTATCTCCTTGACCACCTCGTCCAGCTGCTCCATTGGTTGGCTCTCCTGTTGTAGACTAGATCGTTGCACTTCTTCCTTGTCCATGGGTAAATCACATTGATCTCCCAAGTTGTATTCTTCATCTCTTGTGGTCTTATCTTGTCACTCTGGTGAAGTATCCACTCCTACAGTATTCTCATCACTGGGCTTCTTCTCAACTTCCTCTTATGGCAGATTGACTCCTGTCATTTCTCCGGCTAGTTCCATCCCAGCTTCCACCAACTGGTCCTCATGTTGGTGTGTCTCCTCTAGTATGGATATATTATGGAATCCACCTTCTGTTTCTGGACTGTTTAACCAATCCTCCAGTGCCTTTAAATCCAATTCCCACTGAGTGAAAAACTCAACTCGGTGTTCTCCTTCCATTGGGACAAACTTCAGTATATGTTCCCCCTCCCTTACGACAGTCTCAGCTTGTTGTCCTTCTGTTGCATCCAAAACATATGTGCTCGCCTCTCCTTGGAAACTTGGTAGGAATATCTTGAATCCTCCAATGATCAAAATGGTCCTATGATCCTCCTCCTTTGTGACAGAAGTTTTCAACTTCTCATCATCTTCATTCACACGCCTCGCAATTCTGTGTGAACTTTCCTCTGAGTGAGGTATTTCTTCTGCCTCCTCTTCATCTATCAACATCCTTTAACACAAACTCTCAACTGAACTCATTTCTTCCCCCTTTCCCACCTGGAAAATTGGGATGTCTCCTCTGCCCACCTAACAACTTACGAGATCCACTGATCCCTTCCCATTGCCTACCTAAAAACCTATGGTAACCTTGCGAGATTTCTTTCCCTCATCACTGAGATTTTCAACATACCTCAACCACCTTTTTAACAATTTTTGCTGCCCTCTAGCCAATAACTTCCGAACAGGCCATTTAGTTGTCCTCTTCAAATGTCATTCGTGCCTCTAGTACACCTTTGCCTACTGCTACATTTTGAATTCTAGCTTCTCCATTTGTGCTCTAATTTCACTGAGCTCCTTGTCCATCTCCGGATTTTTTTTGTGGGAAGACTCTCCATTGACCGTGTTCATCACTTCCAATGACCATCTTGCTTCACCTACAACCCACTTGGTTTTTTACCATATTTTTCACACCTTGCAACAACCTCTACAAAATATCACACTTTGTCTCCCTTGCCTACAGAAATCAATTTTGCATTAGCTTTGATATCTCCTTTGCCTATGATATATAGATATAACTCAGCTCTAATACCACTTAGTGCAGTCCCCCTTCCCTCCAAAGGGGTTGCGCGACCTTCCAGTCTAGGATCATTCAATTCGTCGAACCGAATGGTTTGTTGGGCTCCTGATGGAACCGATTAACTTGACACATGCCCTTTACCTCCTCGATGCAGGTTATGTGGCACCTGTAGACCCTCTCCTTCTTAACGTCAATATATGCTATCTCTCCATGCTAATCTTCCTCCTTGATATGACCAGATACTTTGACCGTGGGCCAACTCCCTTTGCGCTTCCGTACTTCGGAACTTTTGCGAACTTCTCGCTCCCCTTTTTCCCGATTCTGAATCGGTGAATTCTTCGAGACCAGATCTACGGTCCATGTTTCTCTCACAATCAACGGCTGTAATCAACTCATGAGTTCAGACTTCATGAGTCCTCTCTTCTACCGAATCTTTCCTTCCCTATTTGTGAATCAGCGAAGTGTCTATCCCCACTCCACGGGTCCTATCCTAGTGGACGGCCAAGATTACTTCAGCTCTCAACACTTTGGGTATTCTCCTCTTTACTTTTCTCGAAGGTTTCTTCCTCCGAACTGTGTGGATATCTGCCACGTGTCTTCTGGATCCAATGGTCTAGAATCACTTCACGCCTAGTGACTTCGCGAAGATCTTTGTTCGCAGCCAACAAACCCCTCGAAGTTCATGCTCCCAAACTTCTGCCACCTGTCTCTCCCGACGATGGATAATTTCACTTTCTTCGAGACTTCAGCAAGTCCTCGACCCCTTTTGCACACTTAGCACAAATTCTTTCTTTTGAGACTTAGACTATTCTCGAACTCCTTATGTGCTCCTTATAGAGTTCTATACATAATCTTCTATGACTTTGCTCGGCTCGAAAACCTTCAAAGTTCATCGTTCCTCTGTGAACTTTCTCGTCCCCTCCTGGCAGTTTTGTGCTCTTCCTCCTGAGCTTGTAACATGGACTTACAGTATCTTTGGCGCACTCCTTGCACTCAACTTCGTTCTTTGACAACTTCTCCCTTAGCTCATGGAAGGGTTTAAAGCATCTCCTTTCCTTTGTAACAATGCACTCTTGCAAAGCCTTCCTCCCTTAGAATGTTCAGTAATTATGGGATTCTCTTAAGGGTTCCAACACTTCTAACAATGTTACTCTTGTACACTCTCATACCTGCTCTATGCCCTCCTGGAAAAGTTCTTCAGAGTGTTTAGTAACTCTTAGCTATGCTTCCTCCTACACAGTCTTTCTTTCTAAGGTACTTAACCAACTTGAAATTTCCTCCTGAGTCAATGAATCAACCTGGTATGCCCTCCTGGAAGTCTCTCTTATGACTCCACTGAGTTCAGACACACACTCCTCGTGTTGGCTCACATAGTTTCCTCTCTCTGTTGTGCACTCCTTGCACTTAGCCTAGAGAACCAGACCTAATCCAACACACTTGTGGATAGAAAATTGTATCTCTATCCTTGCAGATGATTTCTAACATTCATCTACAATTCAAATGCATACAAATGACATTCATAACACCACATCCATTACACATAATTTGAAAACAGGAAACACTGTCATTTTCTATTAATGGTAGAATGTCAAATTACAATAGTGAAGTATGAGCTTCAACTGAGTCCCAGCTCTTTGTGTTTCTCTCCTAGCTAACTCTAACTTAGCTAACCTCCTACAACCCCCTATAGCCCAACCTCTACTTTGCAACAATTACAAAGATTTATACAAGAGGGGCTCGACGAGCTTCCCTTGCAAGATAAACTAGTGTTGTCAAATGACCATTCAAAATGCTTGTCTAATGGGCAAATTACAATGATGGAAATCTGCTCCAAATCAGATGCAGATCCCTCCTTTCGTCAACCACTTAATGGTGACCTTATCTCCAGCTTGTGCGAAGGCACAACTTGGCTCTTTCATTTTGTCATCATTAAATGCCTGGATCACACTTTTGAATCTCAAGGAAAAATGAGAGGGTGACGCCTCTCCCTTTCTTGAATGTGCACCATACGAATTAATCAAATAACATGTGCTGAGGTGGAGCGATGCTCCTGCATCACTATATCCAAAAATATGTCCCACATACTCTAAAAAAATTGCAATATTCATTGTCACACATGGCTGAAAAATACTACTGAATTTATCTATAGAAAAATTCCAACCTAAGTGGAATGCCCATGATTCCAAAAATATGAAATGTTAGCATCATTCTTTTGGTTTCCCTCGTCTTCATGTGGAGTTGCAATGGAATATTCAATAACCTCATTCACACCATTCACAAATTCTTCTTGAACTATCATCCCATATTTTTCTTTTGCATACTCAAGAAAAAAAATCAATGCTTCATTTTTGCACTTAATTGTATCCCAGAGAGGGCTTGAGGGGTCTCTTTCATATACAAGCATCATTTCATCCAACTTTCTTTTCTTTTCTTTACAAATTTCAACTCAAATAAATGCATCCATTTGATCTTCTACATCCATCCAAAAACATTGAAAACTATGAGGAAACATAAAAATAAAATTGTATCCTTTGGTTTGAGACTATCATACCATTCCCTTGCATCTATTTTCATGGAAAGTGCAAACATTTTCATAATTACACCTTCATGAACAAAACTAAAAGTTTCAATAAATTCCATCAAAGATGCAAGAAAATGAAGATCATCAATATGATTTCCATAGAATTTATTCGACAACAAGGATATTCCAACAGAGGACAAATACCTTCAGTAACCACTCATACAACTAGATCAAATATCAACACACCGATGGTTTTACATGCTAAATCTACTACAAGGAAACATCCATGACCCCAACCAATGTGGCCACTTGGAGAAATTTATTAATGCAAAAGAAAATATTACAAAGAGATTTAGAAGAGAATTTCTCACAATGAATCATTAGCAAATGACCCTCCATGCTCTTTAAATAGAGAACATGGACCAATCGAGCGTTAATCCATATATCAATGTAGACATTAAGATTGAGGATAATATGAACCATCAGATCACTCTATGCCGAGAACATATCATGACCATTGAATTACCTAACTACAAATTCATACTAATGCATACTAAAGAAACCTACTAAGAAACACACTTTTACCTAACGACACATTAGACCAAGTTGATATTACTAACTCCTAAGTGTCTAAATATCCTAACATTCCTCCTTAAGAACAACTTGGGATAGGATTGAAGTATTTACAAATGTGAAACAATAGGAGAAGGAAGGAGGCATTAGACCATATTCCCTCTTAATGACAACTTTCTGAACTCCTAACATAGATCAAATTTTGAAAAACTTCATTTCTATAAGAAACTTTGTGAAAATGTATGCAACTTGATCTTCTACAGGGTTAAAGAGCACTTCAATAACTAGATCATGAATGAGTTTTTTGATGAAGTGCATGAGTAGCTAGATGTGTTTGTTGTGCTAATGTTGAACTGGATCTTTGACAACCTTGATGGAAAACTAATTGTCGCACCAGAGGGTGGTCGGATGTTGCTGATGGAATCCAAAATCTGAAAGGTTTTGTCGAAGCCATAAGGCTTATTGACTTGCATTAATCATTGCTCGGTACTCTACTTCTACTAAAGAAACAAAAATAGCATGTTGTTTCTTACAGGCCCAAGTGACAGGTCCTGAACCAAGAATGAAAACATAACCTGCAGTATACTTTTGATCATCAGGGTCGCCAACCCAATCTTAATCGGTGAAGCCAACTGTTGAGCTCCAGTTTTGTCATATTTTCTGCCATACAAATACACTTATCATTACACCTTCTCCCTGCATGTTTTCACTAATATATCCCTAATTACACCACAAACCTACATTATCTCTTGTTATTCATCCTATGTGGTTAATACAAAATTTTCCATATTTTTAGTGATTATATGATATTTTTGTCGATGATGGTTTAATCCTTTGTTTCTATGTCCAAGAAGCATGTTCTGTATTGTTCGGTTCCAATATATGCATTGTCCATGTTCTGGTACCTGTACTATTCCTGTTCTGGTACCCGCATTGCAGGTCATCCGGTACTCCAAGTCATCTGGTACCGGAAGGTTCTACAATCAACCGATACATACACAGTCATCCGGTACTTGCATATTCATCTGATACCCATGATCCATGTCATCTGGTACATGCACTCCATGTCATCTAGTACTCATTTCGTTCGGTACCAATACTGCGCTCATCCGGTACTCCAAGTCATCTAGTACCAGAAGGTTCTACAAGTCATCCGGTACTCACAATCCATGTCATATGGTACTCACACTCCATATCATATGGTACTCTCAACTTAACACATCCAGTACTAGAATGTTCCAAAAACCATCCGGTACCAAAATTCTCCAGGTCATCCAGTACCAGCATCAACAACAATCCGGTACTAGAAATAATTCAAAATTTTGGAAAGTTTCTAGAGGAAAATCATGTACATGGGTTTTTTCTAGAGCCACGTTTACATGCGAACACATGGGGAAAAATTAACCCATATCTCACGTGTGGACCTCCAGCTCAAGGGGAATGATTCTTCTAAAATTAGTGAAAATCTCAAACTGCCAACTTGCACCTCGATTTCCGTGCATATGGAATCAAATCTAGAAATTCTATGGAATGGGTTTTGTCTAGAATATGGAAAATTGAGTAACATATGGGCAGTTTTACAAAAATAGAATTGGTTTGGAATATATGGGTGGGGGACTAACTCGAATCTGCCCAAATTGCATCAAAACCCAGATTTTTGAAGACTTGTCCTAAAAATGTAAATTTTGAAATCAGGGCTTTGGGATTTGGTCCCATCCTCTCTTCAATGATTTTATGTATAAATAAGAGTGTTAAAAGCCTGAGAGATATCTATTATCATTTTGTAATGGAGGAGATCTATTCCTTGTTGTGAAGAAGATTGAACATATGGAAGAGTGTTTGTAATTCCTTGGAGTTTTCAACTAATAAAAAGGAGTTGTTGTTCTTGTACATGGTGTGGATCAGTCCTTAGTACTATAGAATTCTTCCACAACATAGGCTAGGTTTGGAAGGCCGCCCATCCTTTGGTATGTGTTGTGTTGTTTTATAGATAAGGTAGAATACTAGATTTACATTTTTTGACAGTCTTTAGATCAACATTTTATATTCTCATTTGTTGCATAAAGGAGTTTTGTTGAGGTTATTTATCTTCATACAGATTTGATTTATTATTTTCTTTCAATTTATTACATTTCGATTGTGCTTTTTACACTTGATTCAAAAACTAAAACTCAAAGATCTTACCCTTTGATTGTATGCATTTAGAAATTCGTATGATAGGGTAGGCTTAATGATTTTCAAGTGTGATGTGTTCATTTCAAAAATACAAGAAACACAAAGTGCATTGATTCATATCGCTAGAATATTTATGATATAAACTATTTGATGAACAGAGCATAGGATCTGAATAACCCTGACATTCTAATGAAATTTGGGACAACAATGAATACAAATCTGTGTGAGACGCATAAATGATTTAGAATTAAATATCATACTCTTAGAATTGCAGATTTGTTCTGTATTGAATGGTAACTAGATTAATAAGCAGGGCATGTGCTTAACGAATTTCACTTGAAGCATGATTTCTGAGTTGAAAATTTCCTTAGATTTTTAGAGTTTCTCTTGCATATTTTTCCTTGTAATGTTACTTTGCTTTTGCAATTATTTTGGCTTTGTACTTAGCTATGTTTCTACATTGGTTTCTGATTTTAGTTTGCGTTGTTTTGTACCATTTGTTTTTTTGGTGTAGATTTAGATTTTGTAGATTTATTTGTTAGACATCCTTTTCTGCTAAACTTGGTTTGTCACTTGCACCCACAACACCTGATTTGATTGTTCCTATTTCTCTAGAATAGAAATGTTTTGAAATAAGTAGGAAATATTTAATGTTGATTAGCATTGAATGATTTTGAATTTCTTATAGCTTCAAACACCAACGGATAAATTAGAGGTCTAACTCGTGAGATATGGCCTTCCCTCATTGGAAGTATTCTTAAGGTGTTAGTTTCTATCGTGAATTCCATTTCCATTTGCTTGTTTCTTTTATTGCATTTAAGTGTGGATCTGCTATACAAAATAATCATTGAAGGACAGAAAAACTTAAGTATGTTACTCAAGATTAATCACATGAACATCACCCCAAGTGCCTAAAAGACTGTGATCTAAGCCTTTATAGCACTAACTTATTCTTGTGTCCCAGTGATGAATCCTTAGTGTTAATTCCCCGCAGTGTGGGTTTGAAGTTTATTTTGTCGGCAATGTGGGTTTGAAGATTGTTTTGTCGGCTTTAGACTAGGCTAGACTAGGATTTGATCCTGCGTTTCCTGCGCCTGCACCTCGAAGCTTACAAGCCCTGATTGATAATTAAATGTGGGAATTAATAGTGTATATATTTAGCCCCAACATTTTGGCGCCATTGTCGGAGAGGTGCTAAAGGGATTATAGCATAGGCAGGTTGCTTTTATTTCTCCAAATCCTTGAGTGTTCCTTTCATGCAAGTGTGTTTCTTTTCATGCAAGCATGTTTCTTTTCATGCAAGTGTGGTGTGATTTTAAGGATGACCTAAGGGCGGAGAGAAGATGGTAAGACATGAGGGAAGATCCCACGCATCCACTTTAGTGGGGTTACTCCAAATTTAGGTTGTCCTCTTCCTTTCAGTAGTTAGAATTTGTGTTTTATTAGCATTAGCCATTTATTATATGTATGAGAAGAGAAGCTAACTTATGTGAAAGGATAACTTGGTGACAACAAGGTCCTAGTAGCACAGTGGCGCTTTGAGTATATAATTGGTTTGCTTACATTTTCTTTTAGTTTTCTTCTTTTTTTTAGGGTTTTTAAAAAAAGGTTTTGGGCACTATAAGAACCCTCCTCTACACTAATCCATGTGTGAAACAAGACCCATCAGCCAACAACACTAACTCAAAGATGATCAAGATTTTAACAGAACTCTCTCAAATCCTAGTAGCAATTGGGATCTCTGCCTCTCAGGAAGAGCAAATCTTGACAATAGTCAAGAACCTATTTTCCTCTTCGAAAGTGATAGAAGAAGAAGAGTTCCATGATCTACATCCACAAGAAGATATAAAATCCTTTTGTAATCACTCTTTCCAACCTATAGGAGAGACTAAAGAATCATGGACCACATTTGATGGAGAACCACCATTAGAACTCGAGATCGAGGAGTTCTTGACATGCATATTGTCAAATCTAGTATGCATCCAGGAGACAAACCATCCAAAAGAAGATTATCTACGTGGCATGATAGAGGGAGACATGGAAAGTGGTATAAATGAGGAAGTGAACCAAGAACATGAAGATTACATTGAACATTGGTTCCAGACAACAACAAGATTGAAGCACCACTCTCTTCTTCAACAACTCTCCACATCATCATCAAAGAAGATGGTTCTTCATATTTCAGTATACATTAAATATTATCTTTCAAACCCAAGTATGAATGTGTTTCTACACCTATTATGCACATGGCTACATTGGAAATATTCTTACACGTGAAATATAATTTCTCGTTCTCCGGTAGGATAGAGTAAACGTTCCATGTTAGTTAACCTAGTTCTAAATAAATGCAACATATTTTCATGTTTATTTTCAAATAAATAAAATGATATGAAGATAATATTGGTGATCTAACATCAAAAACCAAAACAACTTAAGATATTTCTTCTTATTATTACATGCAGATTTCTGACTATTAATAATAACAGTTGCTCATAAGCCTAATATTTAAAATATTATGGGTATTTACAAAATATTTAAGGCCTGCATAATGATGCCCATAGGTAACTTGTACATCCTACTTTCCTATCAGAACTTATTATTCAAGCATTCTTATCAAATAGTAGCATGAGAGTGAATGAAACTTCTACTTGTGAGGGAACGCAATCTTATATGGAGAAGGTGAACTTGGGGACTAGAGACACCTTTAGGTCATTCTCTCATGGCCTCATCCACCACACATTAAGTGAGTTTGACCATGATATTTCTTTCGACTAATATCGATACATAAGTCTATTTTTCATACGAACAATCTTTTATGGGCAATCTATAAAATATCTTCCAACCCAATACCATCCCATCCTATAAAAAGGTTTTCAAAGATTCTCCCCCAATCACCCATGCGAAAGAAATCTATAAATTTTATCTTAAGGGTAAATATTGGGACAAGAGCCTTTGATGGAAAATGGTTGTAAGAGGCTAACCCGTCGGGATACTGAACAAGTCTGCTGGCAGCGGGTACCAGCCTATGGTATAACTAGGCAAACCCATCAGGGTATTGAACAGGCTCGTGGGCAATGGGACATTCTTCCTGGGAAGGATATTTCTTAGATGTCAAAATTACCCCATCGGAGTATTGAACAGGCTTGCTAGCAATGGGTTCTGATTTTGATGTCTTTCATTATGCCTAATCTATATTTCTCTGTATGAACAATATACTTGTGTAAATTGTTAAGAAGAAGCATGCATGGTTGAACAAAAGGATAATGAACCTCATCTAATTGCCATTTGAGAATGTTCGTAAGATGGTCTTAAGACCCCATCATTCATACCTAGGATGTCATTTCCCTAGAGGTGGGACCCATAAATGTAGGATTCTAATAAACTCAAATGCGAACTTTATCAATATCACTTGAATGACAGATTCTTTGAGAAATTAAACAAGGATGACTGGTTTCCTATCGGTTTCTCATTTATTAAAGACCACGTATCTTCTCATGTTCTCTTGTTTAAGGATAAGAGGAAAAATCCCCCATCATAATTTACATGGTTTCTTGAGCATACAATTGTTAATGATTGATGAAATCGTATGTAATAAGTAATTTAGAAATTTCCTTTATGCTTGTAATATTTTAAAATAAATTTCATTTCCAAATTTACAAGCATGAATAAAGTTTAATTTTTGGTTGTTTCTTTAAGAATGACATAAATGTATATTTATTCTCTCATAATAATAGTATTGGTTTAAGTTCTTTTAGATTTTTATGTTTCAGTAGTGTTGGTACAGAAACCAGTAGGTTCATGTACCAACAGTACAAAAATTTAAATATTTTTCGAGGGTACTTTTTGCAGGATATTTTCAGTAGCTCTCAGCTCTGGCATACTTCATTTCTCTCCTTCATTCAACATGGACCGGTTCCACATAGTCCACTTTCAGCTTGCAGAAATTTTGTGTGCTAATGAGAGTTTGCATGAGGACATGCAAACCAGCAGGTTTGGGGGAGAGAGAGACATAAGGAATCTAAGTAGATCAACATTCATCAACTCTCTCTCCTAGACTTCCATCAGTTCATAGCCTTCCTCCACTTCATCTTCAAATTTTAGCATTCTACATCATGGTTTTGTAGACATTTCGTCCTGTTCTCCATAGTTTACACTTCAACATGCAATAGAATTCAAAGCAAGGGTAACTTGAGGTAAAACTGGTACAAATATTTTTAATTTACTAAGAACTTGGAAAACATGATGCATAACCACTATTACCCACTCCACACTCTACTATGCATTATCACAACTACTCAGTAAACCCTCCATCTTCACTCCGCTTGTCATAATGAACAATATACTTTGATGATAAGACCAAGTAATGAAAAGGAAATATGTGGTATACAAATACAAAGCAACATCTATGGTGTCTTCTCTTTGTACATCATAAAGCATTCTTAAGCTATCTCAAAGAGGATGAAGTCATTGTTTCCTATCCAAGCAAAGAACCACAAAGTAAATATTGGTCTTAAAATTGATGTCCAAGTTCATACAACCACCATATGCACACCATTCACCATCACTTTGATACCTCATCCACTACTTGTCATCCATTTTTATGATAATTTTGTTTCTATGTTTGAAATCAATATGTGGCAGTTTCCAAAGTGTCATTCCATAAGAACTAACACCTACACAAAAGAAACAATGTCATATAAATCTATAAGCAGAGTATCATAAGTTATTCATCTTGTTTGCATGAGGACATGCAAATCCTTGGGTTTGGGGGGTGTGTTGAGCTCCAGTTTTGTCATATTTTCTTCCATACAAATACACTTATCATTACACCTTCTCCCTACATTTTGTCACTAATATATCCCTAATTACACCACAAACCTCCATTATCTCTTGTTATTCATCCTATGTGCTTAATACAAAATTTTCCATATTTTTAGTGATTAAAATGATGATTATACGATAGTTTTGTCGATGATGGTTTAATCCTATGTTTCTATGTCCAAGAAGCATGTTCTGTATTGTTCATATTCCAATATATGCATTGTCCATGTTCTGGTACCTGTATTGTTCATGTTCTGGTACCCGCATTGCAGGTCATCCGGTACTCCAAGTCATCCGGTACCAGAAGGTTCTATAGTCAACTGATACATGCACAGTCATATGGTACCTACACATTAATCTGATACCCATGCTCCATGTCATCCAGTACCCACACTCCATGTCATCCAGTACTCAGTTCATTCGGTACCAATACTGTGCTCATTTGGTACTCCAAGTCATCTAGTACCAGAAGGTTCTACAAGTCATCCGGTACTCACAGTCCATGTCATCCAGTACTCACACTCCATATCATTCGATACTCGCAATTCAACACATCTAGTACTAAAATGTTCCAGAAACCATCCGGTACCAAAATGCTCCAGGTCATCCGGTACCAGCATCAACAACAATCCGGTACTAGAAATAATTCAAAATTTTGGAAAGTTTCTAGAGAAAAATCGGGTACATAGGTTTTGTCCAGAGCCATGTTTACAGGCAGACACGTGAGGAAAAATTCACCCAGATCACACATGTGGACCTCCAACTCAGGGGGAATGATTCTGCTAAAATTAGTGAAAATCTCAAACTGCCAACTTGCACCTCGATTTCCGTGTAGATAGAATCAGATCTAAAAATTCTACGAAATGGGTTTTGTCTAGAATATGGAAAATTGAGTAATACATGGGCAGTGTTTCAAAATTAGAATTGGTTTGGAAGATATGGGTGGGGGACTAACTCGAATTTACCCAAATTGCAATAAAACCCAGATTTTTGAAGATTTGTCCTAAAAATGTAAATTTTGAAATCAGAGCTTTGGGATTCAGTCCCATCCTCTCTTCAATTATTTTTATGTATAAATAAGAGTGTTAAAAGGTTGAGAGGTAGCTATTATCATTTTGTAATGGAGGAGATCTATTTACTGTTGTGAAGAAGATTGAACATATGGAGGAGTGCTTGCAATTCCTTAGAGTTTTCAGTTAATAAAAAGGAGTTGTTGTTATTGTACATGGTGTGGATCAGTCCTTAGTACTGTATAATTCTTCCACAACATAGGCTAGGTTTGGAAGGGCCCCCATCCTTTGGTATGTGTTGTGTTGTTTTATAGATAAGGTAGAATACTAGATTTACATTTTTTGACAGTCTTTAGATCAACATTTTATATTCTCATTTGCTGCATAAAGGAGTTTTGTTGAGGTTATTTATCTTCATACAGATTTGATTTATTATTTTCTTTCAATTTTGTACATTTCAATTGTGCTTTTTACACTTGATTTGAAAACTAAAACTCAGAGATCTTACCCTTTGATTGTATCCATTTAGAAATTCGTATGATAGGGTAGGCTTAATGATTTTCAAGTGTGATGTGTTCATTTCAAAAATACAAGAAATACAAAGTGCATTGATTCATATCGTTGATTGAATATTTCTGATATAAACTATTTGATAAACAGAGCATGGGATCTGAATAACCCTGACATTCTAAAGAAATTTGGGACAACAATGAATACAAATCTGTGTGAGGTGCATAAAACATTTAGAATTAAATATCATACTCTTAGAATTGCATATTTGTTTTGTATGGAATGGTAACTAGATTAATAAGCAGGGCATGTGCTTAACGCATTTCACTTGAAGCGTGATTTCTAAGTTGAAAACTTCCTTAGATTTCTAGAGTTTCTCTTGCATATTTTTCCTTGTAATGTTACTTTGTTGTTGCAATTATTTTGGCTTTGTACTTAGCTTTGTTTCTGCATTGGTTTCTAATCTTAGTTTGCATTGTTTTGTACTATTTTTATTTTTTCTGTGGATTTAGATTTTGTAGATTTCTTTGTTAGACATCCTTTTCTGCTAAACTTGGTTTGTCACTTGCACCCACAACACCTGATTTGATTGTTCCTATTTCTCTAGAATAGAAATGTTTTGAAATAAGTAGTAAATATTTAATGTTGATTAGCGTTGAATGATTTTGAATTTCTTATAGCTTCAAACACCAACAGATAGATTAGAGGTCTAACTCGTGAGATATGGCCTTCCCTCATTGGAATTATTCATAAGGTGTTAGTTTCTATCGTGAATTTCATTTCCATTTGCTTGCTTCTTTTATTGCATTTAAGTGTGGATCTGCTATACAAAATAATCATTGAAGGACAGAAAAACTTAAGTATGTTACTCAAGATTAATCACATGAACATCACCCCGAGTGCCTAAAAGACTGTGATCTAATCCTTTATAGCACTAAGTTATTCTTGTGTCCTAGTGATGAATCCTTAGTGTTAATTCCCTGTAGTGTGGGTTTGAACATTGTTTTTTCAGCTTTAGATTAGGCTAGACTAGGCTTTGATCCTGCGTTTCATGTGCCTGCACCTCGAAGCTTACAAGCCCCGGTTGATAATTAAATGTGGGAATTAATAGTGCATATATTTATCCCCAACACCAACCAATAAATTAGTCCCCCCCTAAACTGTAATGTATCCTTAACTGAATTGTACTTCGAACATACCAAAGTATCTTTTTAGTTTCTTTCCAATGAATTTCATGGGGTGTTTTCATATATTGGGAAACAATACCAACATCAAAGGAAATAGAAGGATCGTTATGAGCCAAATATAAGAGACTACCAACTATCTAACAGTACAAAGTGGCATCAACTTTGGGAGAACCACAAGTGGCAACAATTTTGACTCCAAAATGGAAGGGAGAAAGGGTTGGTTTAGTTTATTCTATGTGAAAGTGGTGAAGAAGGTCACAAGAATACTTAGATTGGGAAAGAAATATTCTTTCATTGGTTTACAAAACTTGGAGGCCTAGGAAATAGTGCAAATAACCTAAGTCATTCATTTCAAATTTCTTCTTAAGGTTGGTTTTCACATGGTTTAAAATTTTAGGGTAACTACCAGTGAGGATAAGATCATCAGCGTAAAGAACAAGGATTATGATATGGCTTCATACTTTCTTGGTACATACATTAGAGTTAGAATGAAATCTAGAAAATTCGGTATCAAGAAGAAATTTTTCAATTTTGGCATTTCAAGATCGACAAACTTGCTTAAGACCATAAAGAGATTTCTTAAGGTGGAAAACAAGACTAGATTCATTCTAGACATATCCAGGAGTTTATTCTATGTATATTTATTCTTGAAAATCCCCATGCAAGAAGGAGGATTTAACATCCATCTGATGGACCTCCCATTTATGTTAGGAAACAAGGGAAAGAACAAGGTGGATGGAATTCATTTTGGCTACATCGGAAAATATTTCATTATAGTCAATGCTTTCAAGTTGAGATAACCATTTTGCAAGTAACTGGGCATTGTGTATTTCAACACTTCCTTCTAATGCATACTAAGTTCTTTACACCCATTTAAATCTAACAAGTTTTCCTCCTTTTGGAAGAGGTACAAGATCTCAAGTATCATTTTCCATTAAAGAATGATACTCTTCATTCATTGTTGTATCCCAATCTAGATGACTTGAAGCTTCTGCAAATGTCTATGGATCATGAGTCTTTGAAAATTGAGCCAAGATAGAAGAGGCTTGTTGGAATTGTGAATGTGTTTGATACTGATATGAAGGATCATCGAGAATATCACCAGTTGCTTCTTGTGTTGAATGGAACATCTAGGAAGTGGTAGTGTTGTTGCAGGTTTAGGTTCATTGGACTCTTCTGGAGGAAGGTGAGTAGGAGGAGGTGGATTTTCCATCCTCACTGCCATCATCTGAAAAAGAAGAAACTATAATAGGAACAGAAGAATCGGCACACACATCGAAGATGTCTCGCAGGTCGTAGATGGCACAAACTTTGAATTAAGATCACATGCCAAGACATTTTCATCAAATTTAACATCTCTTCTAATAATAATTTCAATGGAATGAGGTTAAAGAACTATGTAACCTTTGACATCTTTAGAATATCCAACAAAAATACACTTCTCACTTTTAGGCTATAAAGATTTCCTTTTCTCATCAAGAATGTGAACTCATGCACATAATATATTTGAATTTGTGTTAATTTTCAAATGGGTGGCCAAAGGGCCAAGGGCCTAAGCCTTCTATCCTATCCCTTATCCCTTGGCTCTTGGTTGTATACCATATCATGTAACCACATCCAATCTACGAAGGATCTTAACAGTGCGACGGGTTTAAAACCATAATATATGGTTATGTTATATACCATATGCCATATAACCAAGGGATTAATATATACAGTATATAGTTACACTATATACTATATATAATATATATACCATGTGTTAAAACTAACCACCAACAAATATGTCAAGGGTCATGGGGAATAGAATCCCCAACCTTCACCATCTTATCTGATGGTTTAACCATTATGCCAAACCACTTGTTTGTTACAAGATCCTCACCAAATTTAGTAATGAAGTTGCCAAATATCTGCGTGGAGGTTGGAGGGCCTGAGCCTATATATTGGGCATAGATCCCAATGCATACATATTCTGAGGTATGCATGAATCCTGAGGTGGAACGAATTCCAAGAAAGGGTATGTATTTTGAGGTCATATGGATATATCGATTTGCGTGCAAAAGAAAAGGTTAAATATGTCATCTTGTAAAACATGCCACGAGGTATATTGATGGAATATAGTCGTGTTTATAATCATTTTTCACAATTTTTCACAAGGATCGTGAATTTGAGGTCTATTTTGTGATTGGAATTCTTTTGTAATAGTCTTAGCTCAAATTTTCATTAATGAGCATTCAATGCATTGTTTTGCATGCCAAAGAGGGAGAAATTGAGCAAGTTCAGATATTGGTCTATTTTATAGACAAATTTCTCATAATTTCACAAGGATTTCATTGGTGAACTTATTTTCTTATTTTTGTGATGAAATTAAAGAGAATCCATTAAATTGGCTTTTATGAGCACATGTTGTACTGGATTTTTATATTTGAGATGGAGAAAATAGTTTTCATTGTCTTGAAGGGAACTTAAAGATGAAACAAAAGTATGTTATCTATATGTTATTTGAGTTCTTTAATATTATGTTGTGTCATCTCACTATTCAGCAAGTTAATCATCATTTCATGATTTTTTGTGTAAAAATCACATCATCATAATTATGAAAACCACCTCAATACGATTAGTAAATTATTATGGATCAAGTAAGATATTTCATGTATATATGTAAAGAAATAAGTGTTGTCTAAGTATTTTCATATCAAGTGGTATCGAAGCTAGTTTTGACGTGTGTTTCAAGCTATTGATGTGATGAGATCCAAGATTTTAATTGGTGAATATTTTTAAGGCTCTTATCAAGAAGGCAATATGAGTAAAGTTCTCATGAAGTTGAGGCTACAAAAGAACATTAATCGAAAAATCCATAAGGAGAATTCTTAGTTGATACTGCAGTTGCAAACTCTTGAGGAAGGGAAGCAAATGATGCAAGATTGACTATTATGTCATGAGGAATTCCATAAGGGTATTTTTCATGAGTTTGAAAGAAATTTACAAATGAGGAATCAAGTATTGGCACCATCAATAACAATCCATGAAGATTGGTAGGGTGAGAATGTAAAGTCTCTGATGCAAAAGGGACTACCTCTTTTAAAGGGAATGATCGATAAATATGACTCCTCGTATTATTCTTTTTCCCATCAAGATGGAGAATACTCAAGGGTAGCTGAGGAAAAGAAAACTTCATACGAATAATCCATACATAAATAGTTGGGCTTACCTTCCAGTCCAGAGAAAGGCAACATGTGTAAGGAATATCTAGAGAAAGATGTGCATGCCAAAGGAGAAGGAATGAAGACTTTTCCCACTGGTAAAATGTCTAGTTATCCATGTGATTCTTGTGGAACTAGAAACCATGATGTGGACAAGTGTCGAAGGAGACAATCTATGTAAGTAAAACCCTCCAAGAAGAAGAAAGATCATTTCTCAAGTCAGAAGAAAAGGAGGAATGATAAGAATGGATCGTGGAACAAGACACTATGCTATTATTGTGGTAGGAGTGGACACCATATTGAGAAGTGTTGGAAATTTTACCCACACTTATGTTCGAAGAAAAATAGAAAAGATGTAAATACACTTGCAAGAAGACAAGAAACATCTCCAGATGAAGTCAATGGTCTAACTGAAAGGCTTGGGAAAGATTAAATCATGATGGCTAGTCTTGGCAAAGTGATATATGAAGACATAGAAGAATGGTTCATGGGTAGTGGCTCATATCACCACATGACTTAGATGAGATTAGTATTTTTTACTTTCTCAAAATCTAACATAGATTGTTATGTGGGATTTGGAACCAACACCAGACAAGCAATAAGAAGGTATGGATATGTAATATTCCATATTGAGTTGGGAGGATTTCTAGGAATAGAACATATGTTGTATGTTCTAGAATCAAAGGTAAACCTACTCTCAGTGGTGTCATTTGAATATGAAGGTTATGTAGTCGCATTCCAAAATGGCTAGGTACTTGTGTATTCAAGGGAAGATACTCCAGACACAACAATAATGTTTGGTATTCCCAAGGAGAGGTTATATAGGTTACTGGGAAGACCTATATTTTGGTCTAATGGTTACTTGGATTCAACATCAAATTCAATGTCAGATTCAACATCAGTGTCAGAGGCATTGTCATAGGTCAGAAGTTGTGAGAATCCTCCCAATACAATGGGAAGAATGAGTCCATAAGTAAACCATCGTTGTAAATATGTATATTTTTAAATGTAATATGAATATGTGTATATCTCATGAAGTCTATTAGAAGGATTGTAAGCCACTCGTTGTAAATTATAAGAGTGAGAGGGACTTTGTAAAATTTCTATATTTCCACCTTGTATGAGTGAGAATAATTTTGTAAGAGAGTTTATATATTGCCACCTTATATGATGTTGAGAGTGAGAAAAATATCGTTAAGAGATATTTTTAGATATTCACCTTTACATATTGTTTTAGAGTGAGAGGAATATTGTTAGAGATATTTTGATGTAGGAGCATTGCCAACAAAGCACAAGCGTGGAAAACAGTTGGGCGCACTGGCTCACATTTTGAAATATTTTGAATTCCAAAACTGATCAATATATTAATCTGATATCTGACAAAACTTTTTGAATAATGAATGTCTTAAATGTTTGAAGGTTGAACCATCATGGAAGTCGATGGGGGAATGTATTTGTCTTATAGATCAGATCGCAGTACAGATTTAGAGCTTGCACTCTTATCTGTCTGACACAATATTTATTGTAATAGGTGTTAACTAGTTAATTGCATTTAAATTCCATTCAAGGTAGCGTAGATTAGTTGGAGGGAATTCTCGAAGAGCGCCTCTTTATATAAATCTTTGTAATATTGCACAATAGTGGTTGTTGTCAATTGTTGTTGTTAGCATGGATTTTTTTGTTGTTGTTGCGGATAGAGAAGAACTGAGCAATAGCTGAACCTATCTGATATAGGTCGAGGAGTAGTAAAGAACAGTGTATGTATGTATATCAGTTTCAGTGGATGAATATAACAGAGATATATTGCCCCAAATGTGTGTTGGTTGTGTATCTATCTGAATGAATGGTAGAGCTTCTGTTATTTTTAATTTATTTGTTATTTTTGTTCTTGAATCCATGAATGCATTTTCTTTGATGAATGTATGAGTTAGTGTGGAAGACAAATAAGTCCCAGGTATTTATTTTTATTTAGTAAGTGCAAGGTGTGCATAGTGTCTGCAAGGAGTGTGTGGTTGAGTCTATCTCGACTCTAAAGCTCAGAAGGGATAGTGGAACTTATACGTATGCAAGGTGTGCATCGATATTTGTAAGGTGTGCATAATAGAGTTTTTAGACTTGAAATCTCAAGAAGGACAACGTGATTCTGTCATGAGGGAGTTAAAAGCAGTTGGAGAACAGTCGCAAGGACTATGAAATAATTCACAGAGAAGTGAGTGAGGAGTGAAGTTTGTTGCAAAGTGTGCACAGGCCAGGCATTCGACTAAGTGTCGAAGAGGTTATTCAGAGGAACAAATCAAAGAAATAAATCTCAGAAGGGAAAGCGGCGGAAAGTTTCAAGGAAGGGAGACCTGGAATTTCTTATCGAAGCCAGTGAATACAAGATTCGTTCTCAGGAGGAGAAGAATGATTTAGACTGTTAGATCTGGTAAAGCTGCACAAAAGATAGCTGCAAAGTATTTTGATATTTCATAGTTTGGAAAGTTAGAACCTTGACAAAGGTCGGGTCACGAAATCCGAAGTCGCGATTCAATATCGACCGTTTCTCACAAGAGAACATGTGGCGACGGGATCCAAGAGTTTGGAATTCAGGAGTTTGGAAGTTGGGGATGGAAGATCTAGAATTTCGTGAATCATGAAATCCAAACCATTGTGGGGCCGATGGATTTGAGGAGATGCGTGGTGTAATTTCAGAGACTAAGAGCTGAGGGATTTGGGAAGGAGTGAAGAAAGGATTTGGAATATCCCCAAAATCCAAAATCGCAAAGAAAGCAGACCCATAGCCATAGTCGTGGTCACTTGCGAAAGAGCCTGTGTGTATGGGTAAGATAATTTCGGGTGCGGCGGGTACCCAAGGAGTCGTTCCGAATCAAAGATTCAAACGATCCAATATTAGGAGGTCAAGAATCCCTTTGGAGGGAAGGGGTTTTGTTCCAGGATTGGTATCAGAGCAGAGTATAGAATTGACTTCTGTAGGGAGAAGGATAAACGTCAACACAATTCCACCTAAAAGACGTGTTTATCCACCTGTAGCCAACAGAGCTATGGAAAGGGATATGAGAGAATTGTGTGTGAGGCTAGATGCCATGGAAATAACACAAAGGAGAGTGTCAGACATTGGAGATGTAAGCGAGGCAGAAATAGAAAATGTAAAAGTTGAAGAAGAATCTGTTGTTGAGGATGTTGTGGAAGAATGCTTGCTGAGATCAGTTGTCAAATTGGGTGCCAAAGCGAAGATTGACATCCCGATGTATGAAGGGAATTTAGACACCAAGGAATTGCTTGACTGGATTCGAGCAATGGATAAGTATTTTGACTATGAGGATGTCGAAGAGGAGAAAAAGGCGAGACATGTTGTCACTAGGGTAAAAGGACATGCAACGATGTGGTGGGATGAACTGCAGGATGACATAAGGAGAAAAGGCAAGCAAAAGATCAAGATTTGGGATCGAATGGTAGCCAATTTGAAGGAGAAATTCATGCCCAAGGATTATCAGATAAATATGTTCAGGAGGATGCATAACATGAGACAGAGAGGATTGACTGTGAAGGAGTACACAGAAGAGTTCTATAAATTGAACATTAGAGATGGATAGAGGGAAAGAGATGAGGAAAAGGTTACCAGATACATTAATGGCCTGAGATACGAAATTCAAGATGAACTCAATATGACGACAGTCAGGACCATAGAGGAAATGTATCAAATGGCATTGAAAGCATAAGAAAATTTGGCTAGAAGGCATAGTCAACAAAACAAAGGTCGAAGATTGAACAAATGCAAAGGAGTTTTGCAAGATAAGACACAAAATCCCAGAGATGAGGCAGAGAAACCACATAGTCACTCTGAGAGAGGAGGAAGTTCCCGAGGAAGGCAGAGTGGTGGTAAAATTTATTTTCCTAGAGGTAGAGGAAAAGGCAGAGGAGGAGAAGGGAGTTGTTATGACTGCAGAAAGACAGGACATATGTCTTGGGATTTCCCTAAGATAAAGAGAGGAGGTGAAGCTCACATTTCAGAAGTGCAGAAGCGGGATGCTAAGTTAGAAGGTGTAGAGGATGGAAGGTCCTTGATGATGAAGAATATCCTTTTGAAGAAAGATCCAGAAGCCGAAAGACCAGTGTAGAGGAAAAATTTGTTCAAAACAACTTGCAAAACAAAGGACAGAGTTTGCAAGGTGATAATTGATAGTGGGAGAACTGACAACTTAGTATCCACAGAGATGGTGGAGAAGCTAGATCTGGAGATACCTGCACATCTGACACCGTACAAAGTATCATGGTTGTAGAAAGGTCATCAGGTAACAGTTACTCAACAATGCCTGGTTAATTTTAAAATAGGAGGATATAGGGATGAGATCCTCTGTGATGTAATTCCTATGGATGTCTATCATTTTTTGTTGGAAAGACCATGGAAATATAATAGGAATGTTATTCATGACGGAAGGAGAAACACATACACCTTAGATAAGAATGGTAGGATGCACATGTTGCTACAAATTGAGGAAAAGAAGGTGAAATAGGAAGCCATCATCAACATACTGCTCATGAGTGGGAAGGAACTCCTGAATAAAGTAAAAAAGGAACAACAGATGCAGTTGTCATAATGAGGAAACTGAGGTTTATCCTTACCAGTACTTCATTGGAATATTTTCTTGAGGAAGTTCAAGAGATACTAGAGAACTTTGTTGATATTGTAGTGGATGAGTTGCCAAAATCATTTCCACCTATCAGGAGCATCAGTCATCATAATGAATTGATACCAGGAGAAATCCTTCTGAACAAAGCAACGTACAGGTTGATGCCAAAAGAGAATGAGGAAGTGAAGAGACTGGTTCAAGATCTGTTAGACAAAGGATTGTTCAGAGAAAGTTTGAGTCCATGTACAGTGCCAACTGTATGAAGTCCAAAAAAGGATGGAGGATGCATAATGTGTACGGACTCGAGAGCCATAAATAATATTACCATCAGATATAGATTTCCATTACCAAGGATGGATGATTTAATGGATTGCTTGAGTGGAGCTAACTATTTTTCAAAAATAGACTTGAAGAGTGGATATCACCAGATCAGGATGAGAGAAGGTGATGAGTGGAAAACAACATTCAAGACAAATGAGGGGTTATATGAATGTCTTGTTATGTCATTTGGCTTAACGAATGCCCCGAGCACTTTTATGAGACTAATGAATGAAGTATTAAAGGATTTCATTGGTAATTTTATGATTGTGTATCTAGATGATATACTGGTGTTTAGCAAGAGTAAGGGAGAACACTTGAGACATTTGGCATTGGTGATGAGGAGGATGTAGCAAGAGAAGTTGTTAATCAATTTGAAAAATTCCTCTTTCTTAAAGACAAACCTCATATATTTGGGTTTTGTTATTTATTCAAATGAGTTGAAGATGGATCCTAAAAAGGTGAAAGCGATCAAAGAATGGTCGTCACCAAAGAATATCTTTGAGGTAAGTAGCTTACATGGGTTAGCAATTTTTTATCAGAATTTCATCAAGAATTTTAGTGGGATTAGTGCTCAAATGATGGATACAGTAAATAAAAGGCATAAGTATTTCAAATGGATAGAGGAGGCTAAGAGGATATTTAACATATTGAAGGAGAAGATAATTGAACAACTGATTCTGGTTCTACCAGATTTCGGAAAGATGTTTCAGGTAAGGTGTGATGCAAGTGGAGTTACAATTGGAGAGGTATTAAGACAAGACAAAAAACCTGTTGCATATTTCATTGAGAAGCTAAATGAAGCGAAACAGAAGTACTCCACCTATGACAAATAGTTCTATGCCATAATCCAAGAATTGAAGAAATGGAGGCATTATCTCATTCCAAAGGAGTTTGTTTTGTATAGCGATAATCACACTTTGCAATTCATTACCAGACATGAGAAGTTGAACTAGAAACATGCTAAGTGGATAGAGTTTATGAAAAATTTCACCTTTGTCATTAAACATATTTCTGGAAATGCTAACAAAGTTGTTGATGCATTAAGAAGGAGGGTTTTAATTTTGCAGAAATTTCAAATCAAAACCTTGGGGTTTGATCACCTTAAGGAAATGTATCACAGTGATCCAGACTTTGGGGAAGCATATGAAGAATGTGCGAATCTTGTGCTCAGAGATAGAAGCCAGTGGGTCAAATATTATATTCAGGATGGGTTGTTGTTCAAGGGATGCCAGTTGTGTATACCCAGATGCTCAAGGAGGGAGAATTTGCTAAAGGAAAAACAAAGCGGAGGTCTAGCCAGACACTTCGGCCATGACAAAACGTTTGCTCAAGTAGCCAGTTCATATTATTGACCAGATATGAGGGTGGATGTGAATAAATTTGTGAACAACTGTAATATTTGTCAGGACGCCAAAGGGAAAAAACAAAACACTGGATTGTATTAGCTATTTCCTATTCCAAAGAGGCCTTGGCATGCGATAAGCATGGATTTTGTGTTGGGATTGCCAAGAACGAAAAGAAGAAGTGATTCCATATTTTTGGTGGTGGGCAGATTTTTGAAGATGGTACACTTTATCCCATGCTAGAAGACCAATGATGCAACACATGTTGCAAACTTGTTTTTCAAGGAGATTGTAAGACTCCATGGATTGCCCAGGAGTATAGTTTCGAAAAGGGATACCAAATTTGTTGGTCATTTCTGGAGGACGTTTTGGAAAAAGTTGGGGACATAACTATCTTTCAGTTCTTCATATCATCCACAAACAGATGGAAAGACCAAGATGGTGAATAGAAGCCTAGGAGATTTGTTTAGAAGTTTGGATACTAAACACCATAGTCAATGGGATCAAATTCTAGCACAAGACGAGTTTGCGTATATGATGATGATGATGATGATGATTAATGTCCACTAAGACCTAATTGGTCTATCAGACCTTAAGAGGGTAAGTGATTACTCTTGATTCTTTAGAATTTTTTTTCTATGCTCAAAAAGCATTAAGAGAAGCTTTCCAAGATCACCATACTTTTGTTGAGTTAAGAGGTTAGGAAGGTTGGTAGTGTGATCAATATTTTGAAAATGAGATCTAATATGGGTATAGGTTGGACAATCTAAGAGAAAGTGTTTTTCATCTTCAACCTTCTTAGTGTCACAAAGGTGACACACTCTTTCATCCCATGGCGTTTTAGGAATTGACCAATGCCTAGTTTCACTATGGAGCTCGTGAGAATTTGTTCTTATCTTAGCAATGCTTATTTTTTTCTTTACACTTGGAAAAACAGATAGATAATTTTGATCTTCTAGATTAGGGTTGATTATATCTTTATAATACCCTAATTTTCTTTTTTCCTCTAACTCTTTATCACACCACATTTTTCCTTAAATTTTGATTTGACGTTTTTTTTAATAGTATATTTATTCTGCAAAATGGTTTATTCCTTGATTCCCCAATATTTTAGCCAAGATCGGGCATCTTTATTCCATCCTCGCTTGAGTCGATGGTGGTTATGACTTGATTTGGAAGCAATTTTAGGTATCCTCTTGTCTTCCATGTTGTTTAACTTGTTCTTATACATTAGGTATCTAGTCATATCCATGCTCTCAATAGGGGAAAGGCTAGTTTCTATGAGGAGGATGGGATAGGGTGTATTTCCTTTAATTTTGAAATTATAGGTTATAAAATTCTTTTGTATTTTCTCTATCTTTATCCAAGATTCACGAGAGATACTACAGCCCTAGACTTCACATCCATAAAGAATAACAAGTGTAACAAGAGTCTCAAAGAGGATTTTCTTCTTATCCCAAATCCAAAGTTCAGTTGATTTACAATTGTTTTCAAGCCCATAATAAGCTTTCCATCCCCCAATAATCCTTTTCTCAATGCTATAATTCCAATTAAGCTTGTGGTGAATATCAATTCCAAGATATTTGT
>ML781630.1:655914-693586 GCA_009831015.1 Picea engelmannii | reverse complement strand
TTTGTCATATACAAAGGTATCATAAGGGATCTTATTGGATTTAATAATCATGACCTTAGTCTTATTAGTATTAACAGTCATACCCATATTGGAGCAAAAATCCTTGAGGATTCTTAGTTGGTTTTCAAGATCATGGGGACTCCCTGCCATAAGAACGATATCATCGGCATAAAGAAGAAGATTGATGACTATACCAGTGAGAGTAGGCCATACACAACCTACTTTTTCCAAGCATTCTTCTAATTTATCAATGTATATTCTAGTCATAGCCATGCTCTTATAATGACTCAGTGAACAGAAGCACTAGAAAAAGTCCATTTCAAATAGTGTATGGAATGAATCCAAGAGGAATTTCAGAATTAAGAGATCTGAAGAAAAGTTAGTTTAGAAGCACAGGAGTGGAAGATTTCGTTGCAGAGATGTAGGAACTTCACAATTAGATCAAGCAGCAGTTGAAAAAGACCAACAGTCGATACAAGCGCAGATCTGATCAACATAGAAGAATGCTTGAATTTGAGGTTGGAGATCAAGTTCTAGCACACATGAGGAAGGAAATATTCCCAAGGGGAACGTGTAATAAAATGAAGTTGAAAAAGATAGGTCCATGTAAAATCTTGAGGAAGTTTGGCGAGAATGCTTATGAGTTAGAGTTACCAGAAGATTTGGATATATTGCCCATATTCAACATTGCATACCTGTACTTTTACAGGGAATATGGAACTGACAGATGTGCATATCAAAGGAAAATTCAGTGGGAGAAACAGATTCTTGTAGAAGAGAAGTCGCAGATGGAAAAGATCATAGATCAAAGAGTTGGTAAGAAGACTAGAAGGAAGATGTATTTTGAATACTTAGTGAAGTGGAAAGGAAGACAAGTAGAGGATGCCAGCTGGGTCAATGAAGCGAAGATCCAAAACCATGGAAGATCAATGCAGGAGCTCATGGACAGGAGTCCATGAATTTTTCAGCCAAGGGAGTATGATGCAAGAGCATCACCAACAAAGCACAAGTGTGGAGAACAGCTGGGTGCACTAGCACACATTTTGAAATATTTTGAATTTCAAAAATGATCAATGTATTAATGTGATATCTGACATAACTTTTTGAATAATGAATGTATTAAATGTTTGAAGGTTGAACCATTATGAAAGTCGATGGGGGAATGTATTTGTTTTATAGATCAGATCACAGTACAGATTTAGAGATTGTAGTCTTATATGTCTGACGCAATATTTATTGTAATAGGTGTTAAGTAGTTGATGGAATTTAAATTCCATTCAAGGTAGCGTAGAGTAGTTGGAGGGAATGCTCAAAGAATGCCTCTTTGTATAAATCTTTGTAATATTGCCCAGTAGTGGTTGTTGTCAATTGTTGTTGTTAGCATGGATATTTTTGTTGTTGTTGCAGATAGAGAAGAACCGAGTAATAGCTGAACCTTTCTGATATAGGTCTAGGAGTAGTGAAGAACAATGTATGTATGTATCTCAGTTTCAGTGGATGAATATAACATAGATATATTTCCCCAAATGTGTGTTGGTTGTGTATCTATCTGAATGAATGGTAGAGCTTCTATTATTTTTCAATTCTCCGTTATTTATGTTCTTGAATCCATGAATGCATTTGCTTTGTTGAATGTATGAGTTAGTGTGGAAGACAGATAAGTCCTAGGTATTTCTTTTTATTGAGTAAGTGCAAGGTGTGCATAGTGTTCACAAGGAGTGTGTGGCTGAGTCTATCTCAACTCTAAAGCTCAGAAGGGATAGTGGAACTTATACGTATGCAAGAAGTGCATTGATGTCTGCAAGGAGTGCAGAATAAAGTTTTCATACTCAAAATCTCAGGAAGGACATCGTGATTCAGTCATGAGGGAGTTAAAATCGGTTGGACAACAATCACAAGGAGTGCAAAATCAGTCACAGAGAAGTGAGTGAGGAGTGAATTATGTTGCAAGGTGTGCACATGATAGGAATTTGACTAAGTTTCAAAGAGGTTGTTCAGAGGAACAAATCATAGAAAGAAATCTCAGGAGGAAGAGTGGTGGAAAGTTTCAAGGAAGGGAGACCTGGAATTTCTTGTCGAAGCCAGTGAATACAAGATTCATTCTCAGGAGGAGAAGAACGATTCTAGACTGTTAGATCTGGTAAAGCTGCACAGAAGACAACTATGAATTATTTCAATATTTCATAGTTCGTCAAGCTAGAACCTTGATGAAGGTCGAGTCACAAAATCTGAAGTCGTGATTCAATATCGACTGTTGCTCACAAGAGAACACATGGCAACGAGATCCAAGAGTTCGGAAGTTGGGATTTTGGATTTTGTGGATGGAAGATCTAGAATTTCGTGAATCGCAAAATCAGAACCATTGTGGGGCCGATGGATCTAAGGAGATGTGTGGTGTAAGTTCAGAGATTCGGAGCTGAGGGATTTGGGAAGGAGTGAAGAAAGGATTTGGAATATCCCTGAAATCTGAAACTGCGAAGGAGGTAGACCCACAGTGATAGTCGTGGTCACTTGCGGAAGAGCATGTGAGTGTGGGTAAGATAATTTCGGGTGCCGTGGGGACCCAAGGAGTCGCTTTGACTCAAAGATTCAAACGATCCAAGACCGGGAGGTCAAGCAGCCCTTTGGAGGGAAGGGGGTTTGTGTCATACTTCTAGATAGCCACCTATACATATTGTTCTATAGTGAGATAAATCTATTTATAACAATTTCTAAGTATTTAGACAACAAAATGGACAATTGTTTTGTCTTGTAATCAACAAAAGGGCTACATATGAATTGAATTTTCTAAGACAACATTTTTTATTCTGAAGAACTGGAAGTGAAGGAACTGAAGGATGTAGGAATTTGGAGCATATAGATCAAGAGTAGAAAGATCATCGAAGTAATGCAAAACTTTCTAGAGCTGGTAAAGGAGAAATATTACTCTTCATAAATAAGATGCATAAAGGTGCATGCTATTAGCATATTTTTAAAATACTATGTCATGTTCATGTGGATGTATACCCTGAATAGAAGCAAGTCAGGAACAAATGATAACAATACAAGCAACATTATTCTTCAAGGTAGAGTGACAATGGACAGAGTATTCATTCAGGGACTCCTACATATACATCAGCAATATATGAACATAAAGTACAAATTCACTAGGCATAGATCAACATTCGACTTCGTTTCATATTGGTCGAGATGGAATATCTTCTGCAATAGGAGATGTGAATGGATGTTGAAATGCAAGATACGAGTACAAGACTTTTATTATCAAGGAATCTGTGATCCAGAACTAGAGCTAATAGTGACAATGTATGAGGCCAAAGTCAGAGACATACTCTAGAGAAATAGACGAAAGTACATTGATCTATTACCTAAGATCAAAGACCCAAGATAAAGACTAAATTCCAAAAGATTAATCAATATGGAAGAGTGAAATATCATCACTAAGTTGTTGTATATTTATACTTTTGGAGGTTCAAAAGTTCTTTAGTGGCAAGGTGTGATCCTGAAGGATATAAGGAACTCTCACAGAGGTCCAGGAGGATTTGGAACGGTCCCAGGGGATCCATAAATTCTAAAAATTCAATTTTCCCAAATTCTCTTGAATATGGAATCAATGCATAGATCTCATCGTCATCTTTCCAATCAAAAAAATGAAAAGTCAAATGGAGTTTGTATGCAAAAGTTATGAGCGGTTAAAGTTCAGTCAAAACTAGTAAAAGTCAAAGGTAAAAGTACACATGGGAAAAAAGAGTGACACATGTCAAAAATGCAAGGGTGACATGTGGCATATGATTATTCGTATTTTACTAGGAAAGGTACAATCCAAGTGGTCCAATTACAAGTTGACAAGTGGAGCACAAGTGGGATAATTGTATGATGACATGTGGCATGTACAATTCAATTAAAGGTCACCATGTGGCATGTACAATTCAATTAAAGGTCACCATGTGGCGACCTCCCATTGGCCTATATTGGCATGGTTTACCAAGATCATGGATTCAATGGGGGTCAAAATTGAGACCTCCATAACATCCCAAGACTTAAAAATCCCTCCATACCCATGAGCCACACAATGGTTCTTAACCTATGTATGGCACATAATATATTACAATTTGTGTTAAGTTTCAAATTGACGGCCAAAGGGATGAGAGTCTAAGCCCTAGACCCTATCCCTTAGCCCTTGGCTCTTGGTTGCATACCATACCATGTAACCACATTCAATCCATGGCGAAGATTAATAGTGTGACGGGTTTAAAACCATAATATATGGTTATATTATATACCATATGCCATATAACCAATAGATTAATATATATATTATATAGTTACACTATATACTATATATAATATAAATATCATGTGTTAAAACTAACCACCAATGAATATGCCAAGGTTTGCGGGGAATAAAACCTCGGACCTCTGCCATTTTAGATTATGGTTTAACTGTTAGGCCAAACCACCCATTTGTTATGGGATCCTCACCAAATTTAGCAATGAAGTTGCCAAATATCTGTGTGGAGGTTGGAGGGCCCAAGCCTATATATTGGGCACAAATCCCAATGCACATGCATTCTAAGGTCTGTATGGATCCTGAGGTGGCATGAATTCCAAGACAGGGTATGGATTTTGAAGTCGAACGAATGTCTCAATTTGTGTGCAAAAGAAGAGGTTAAATATGTTGTCTTGTAAAACATGCCATGAGGTATATTGACGAAATATAGTTATGTGTATATTCATTTTTCATTATTTTTCACAAATATTGTGAATTTGAGGTTTACTTTGTGATTTGAAGTCATTTGTAACACTATTAGCTCAAATTTTCATTAATGATCATTTAATGCATTATTTTTCGTGTTGAAGAGGGCGAAATTGAGCCAATTCGGAAATTCATCGACTTTATAGTCAAATTTCTCATAATTTCGCAAAGATTCCAATGGTGAACTTATTTTCTTATTTTGAGTGATGGAATTAAAGAGATTCCATTAAATTGTATTTTATGAGCACATGTTGTCATGATTTTTTATATTTGAGATGGAGAAAACAATTTTCATTGGCTTGAAGGGAACTTAAAGATGAAAAAAAACTATGATATCTATATGTAATTCGATTTCTTTTATTTTGTGTTGTGTCATCTCACTATTAAGCAAGTTAAACATCATTTCATGAGTTTTTGGGTAAAAAGTATATCATTAGAATTCTGCAAACCACCTCAATACAATCAATAAATTATTTTGGATCAAGTTAGATATTGCGTGTGTATATGTAAAGAAATAAGTGGTGTCTAAGTATTTTCGAATCATTCTACAAGGAAATTGTAGGCCAAAAAAATTTCAAAAACTTTTCTCTTAAGTTTTAAGAAATAAACCCAAGTGCATCTCAAAAAATCATCAATGAAATTTAAGATATACTTGCACCTAGAAAAAGAAGGAGAAGAAAGTGGACCACACAAGTCACTATGAACAAGTTGCAAAGGGGTTGAGGCATGCCAAGGGAAAAGTTTGTCATAACTATCCCGATGATGTTTGTTGAGAACACAATTGGCATAAACACCATCTCTGCAAGAAACAAGAAGAAGACCAATCACCATCTATTGATTACATAGTTGCTTCAATGAGCAATAGTTTAGATGAACAAATCACTCATGCCAAAGTTTGCTCAAGTCATCGCTACGAGAAACAAAACCTGATGGAAAAACTGATGGCCTAGATTTGTCAAACTTGTACAACCGGGTAATATCATTAGTAATTCCAATTGTGAGAACATGCTTCAGATATTTTAAATCCTTAATTACAACTTGGTGAGGTGAAAACTCTACGATTTTACCTTCACCTGAATGAATGATTTGATACACTGATATAAAGTTGTAGGAAATACTTGGAACACATAATACATCATTGAAATTACCATTATCTACCTAAATTGTTCCTGGCCCTACAACACTAAGAGGTCTAGCATCACCAACATATTTTGTTTAGTGTTACAGTCATCAAGAGTAGACAAATATGGCTTTATCCTTAGCCATATGATAATATGCTCTAGAATCAATAAGCAACTCATCAAAAGAAGTAAAAGTTGCATTGAAGGAGAAACCAGAAGCAGAAAGTGAATTTCCATGAGAAGAAGAGTTTGAAGAAGAAGAAGAATCAATACTAATGTTGTGCTTCTTCATCGTTGCTTCCAAAGCTTTCATATTCTTAAGACATTTGGACTTCACATGACCATCTTTCCCACAAAAGTTGCAATGTCTATCGGTCTTCTTATTTTTGGATTTTTCTCATTTTTCACCATTAAGAGCAGAAGTTGGTAGAGAGGGTTTGGGGCCCTTGGTTTTCTTGTTATTGTAGCGAGGATTTTGCTTCTTGGGATTCTTAGATTTATTTATTTTTTTGGACAACTAAGGATTTGTTGGATGTACTTGTAGTGTTGATCAATCCAAGTTGCACAAGTTTGTATTGCTCTCAAATTAGAGCATCACAAAAGGAATCAAGAGAGGGTTATTTATAATCACACCCTAGATCCTCTCCAGTGGCATAAAAGGTAGATACAAAAAAAAAATATGCATTACATAGCTTAGCAAGAATATCATATATGCATCGATATTCCTTCATATCTAGTTTGCATTCTATAAACAAAAGTCTAATTGTTTTTAATTTAGACAAGTAATATTCAATGCAACAAAATTCATTTGGAATTAAAATCATTAGTGTATTTTCCAACTGGTGGGATCGAATAATATTGTGTTTACCAAACACAGCTACAATCATTTCCCAAGATTTATTTGGGGCATCAAGTCCTTGAAGATGAAACCTTATATTAGGAGAGATAGACATTTTGATTAGTCCATGTGATTTATCATTCCTATTAACCCATCTGACACACTTTTTATCATCAATGGGTTCTTTTATTTTCCCAGCGTAATATGGTACAATCCTTTACTTCTTAATACATCATCTTTATGGGAATTCCATGAGAAGTAGTTGGCATTGGTAAGAAAAAAATCACTGAGAGAATCCATATTAAATATGCAGAAAATATGGATTTAAAAACTAAAACAGATGGTCTGGATGGAATGCTCTTAGAAAAATACCTTGTTAAAAAAACAACAACACTGAAAACTGACTTCGGATGTGAAATTTATGCCCGTTTGAAAAAAATACATAAATGGTAACCAAAGATCCACATGGAAAGTAGAAGTTGGTCCATGTTGTGATACCCTTCCTTATAATAACCTCACTTTTAGAAATAAGTTTCTTATGAAGTGACGCACTTTTATAGAATAAGTGGGGATCACTTATACAATGAAGTTACTTTATAAATGAAAGTTGCATGCAAAACAAATAACTTAAAATAAAATATTAAAGCTACTTATACTGATTCACTTTTATAATTTAAGTGAAATACATTTTACAATGGATGCATGAAATTTTTCAAAAAAAGTAACAAAAAATAGACTTGAACTCAAGACCTCTTACTTAATAAAGCAACATTTAACAAAGTGAGCTAGTGAAAAACACATTACATTTTTAAGAAGGAGGATTGGGATTGTTTTGTTTATTTTTAAGAAGGAGGATTGGGATTGCGACGTCCTTGGAGAGCGTGCTCATAAGAAAATATTTTCACACAAGAAAAATATTTCTCTTCTCGATGGAAACAAGGGTTAGACCTTGGTTAACTTACCTAGAAAATGAAATTTTCCCCTCTGTTTTTTATTTACCGAGATCACACAGAGTGCACGACAAAGAGAATACATAGATAGGAAAACCCCTTTCCACTATGTTCCTAATTTTTCGATATCGCACAAGGTGCAGGGAAAATAGAATATGCAGATTGAAAAGAGAAACAACCTAGAAAAAAAAAAAGAAAAAAAAACTGAAATATTATCTCTGTAAAAAATTAAAAGGGTGTATTTTGGCTTTATACCTCTAGATCTGACTGAAATGGTCATATATTAGGAAAATAGAAAAAAAATTGAGTGAAATGAAAGGTGTTCCTAACTGAAATAAGTTCTTCATATGCAATGGATCATTCCTCTCAACCCAAAAATGTATGGAAATGACAGAAACAAGAGATGGGGCAACACGGCTTCACAATTTCAATCTACAATGGGAACGGGTCTTTAAATGTGCTATGATACCATGTTATAAAACACAAGTATTCCAATAGAGGACTAACACCTTCAGTAACTACTCAAACAACCAGATCAAATATCAACACATGGATGTTTCTACGTGCTAAAACCCCTATGAGGAAACATCCACGGCCCCAACCAACATGGACACTAGGAGAAATTTATTAATTCAAAAGAAAATATTACAGAGATATTTACAAGATATTTTCTCACAATTGATCATCGGAAAATGACCTGTTGTGTTCTTTAAATAAATACCATGGATCAACCGGGTGTTAATCCATGAATCAATGTAGTTGTTAAGATCAAGGAGAATATCAACCGTCAAATCACTTTATGTCATAAACATATCATGATCGTCAGATTACCTAACTACAAATGCATATTAATGCATACTAAATAAACACACTAAGAAACACACTTTTATATAACAACACATTAGACCAAGTTGATATTAACTAACTCTTAAGTGTTTAAATATCCTAACAAAATCTTGGAGCATGTTTCTTCCATAGTTCATAATGGAACTCAGGTTGATATCCATGAATGCATGAAAAATATGAAGGACCAACAAATTATCTTTGAATTCCTTACAAAATGAGGCCACTCCTCTTTACTTCAAATCCGAAAAATTTGAAATATACATGATCATCATTCCTCATACCAAAATTGGAAATGTGGAGTCACCAGGGTGAGTTCTTCAAGTGTTTGATTGTTTTCGTCGCCTCCAAAATTGTTAAGACATCAAATGTGGAGTCACCATATGAGAAATATATCTTCAAAACAACTACTCAGAAAACCAATGTAGAAAATCTACACAATTCAGGAAATGGACTCTATCCCAGGCAACGATGACAAAAATTTACAACAACATCTAGCACCCCCGTGTGATGTAAAGTCATAAACATGAAAGGGATAGTTTTGTGCACTCAAGAAGGGTCCCCATTGTAACCACACTCCTGGTTCTCTCTTATCCAACTTAATGGGGGCTTCCCTAAAGACAATATTTTTAAGGCTATGGAGTGGGAGCATAAGGTGATTCTTGAAGAGTAAGCCTTAACGAAATGAATGGTATTAGTAAAATTGATAATGGGTAGTGTGAGAAATAAGTATGAAGGTATAAACCCTTATATCAAGTTCCAATCCATGTATGGGATGAATGGACTCGAAGTGGTATGAATCCAAGACGGAAAGTGCATGAGAATGTAAGGAAATAGGGGTTTCTATAAATGTGGCAAATCGGCCTTAGATTTCTCATTTTTATAGCTGAAAACTACCTTGGAAGGATATAGGTACCATGCTTTTAGCATTTTTCACGAATGTGGGGTTATGTTAATCTAACAAAAATTGGGTTTATTATATGGTAGGCTAACACAATCACAATAGAAATAATAGGGTTGAAATATCACATTACTCTATCCATAATGAAGCATGGTTCATTATAAAGGAAATAAAGACATGATACAAGGGTTTCCTAATATAAAATCAACACATAAAATATAGTTTCACAATAAATCCTCACATAAAATGAAAATATACCTCAAATTCTCCATTGATATTTCCAAAATGATGTACAATGTATCCCAAGGGGAGAGATCCTTAATCCCCAAATTCTCCACCTTTTTTAGAGAGAGAGAGTTCCTTTTTATATAGATCGAGTGTTGGTTTTGGAGGTAACCTTGAGAAGAAAAAAATAGAATCTGCAGTGATAAGGAAAACAGAAATAATACTCCAAGAAGATCGGTCGTGTCTAAAGAAACCATTTCAACACTTAAGCACAATGCATTGTGATCAAAACATTACAATACATGATAGATGTTTCAATAGTCATTGCATACACATCATTTCACACCCAACATAAACCCATGAGGTCCTTTATTTATATTCTTTGAATCTAACCAATTTCCTTAAATTGGGGAAGATTTGGTCCACAAATAATATTCAATCATTGTAACAGTTTTCATCGTGCCCTCTTTGTTTCCTCGGCAAGTTGATTTCTCAGCTATTCGACCCATGAATCGATTGTCTCTAGTTTTTATTCGATCGCTTGAACAACTGTCTCCAGTTTCTATTTGACCACTCGACCGACTATCTCTAGTACATGTGTGATGAACCATTAGAACTTGAGGTTCCAACACCCTACCCCTGTAAACACATGGTTCTGGAGGTTTAGGAGATTAAATTGTTTCAACAAGAAACCCCCCCCCCCCCCATAATTGTAGATACTTAAAGAAGCTTGAACATGTCTCGTATATTAACAGACATAGATTTGGACAATGGTTTTGTGAATGTATCAACAATTTGGTCATCGGTTTGGCAATATACAAGAGTGACAACCTTCTCTTGAACCAATTGTCTCAAGTAGTGAGCATGAAGTTCAAAATTCTTCATTTTAGTGTGTGCAATAGGATTATTAGAAACCTAAATTACACTCTTATTATCACAATACATAGTAGTCGATGCCTTGACAGGAAACCCAAGCTCACCCAAGAGATGGAAAATTCAAATTGCCTCTATTCTTGTATTAATGATGCCACGATACTCAACTTTAATAGTCGACAGAGTGACTACCTTTTTTTTGTTGCATGACCAAAACATAGGTCCAGTGCTTAAGAAAAATTCATATCCAAAAGTAGACTTTTGATCATCACTATCATTTTTCCAGTCAGAGTCGGTGAAGTTGACTAATGTGTCTGGATGAAGATAATAATTCATACCAAGATGAGAGCTATATATAGTGTAGCTAGAAAAATAATATGGGTTACCTAGGGAGGTACCAAAGGGGAATAAAAGTATATATGTATTGTTATTTACGAAGGTCAATTTTAGTAAATAAATCCCAGTGTGAACAAAATAAATGTCAGAGGGGTCACTAGAAGGTTCCACCTACTATAAGTTGCATCCTCTATAATGTTCTTACATGGTACGTAGTATTATATAATGGGTGTAAACAATGTAATGGACATGATTGATGAAGTATTGTATTTGGAGAATAGATAATTAGGAGGTTTCCCCCTCAAAGAGGCAAGTGATCGGGAGTGGATCCCTTCCTTAAAGGGATTGATTGTATGGTATTTCCCTACCTTAATGGTTTATATAGTAATAAATTGTGGATTTTTTTATATTGTTCTTGGATTCATTGTGTAATATTGTATTTTCATATTTTTTGTACTTAATAAGTGGTATCAAACCACTTTCATTGGCCATGAAAAATGGGCAAATGTTTTATTTTTCCATGGTTTCAAGAGACAAAGAAAAAGAGGTTCGTGACACTCAGGTCAATTATTGTATCTTTATATTCAGAATTAGTTGAAATTTTATATATATTTGATTTCCTCTTATAAAAAAAAATCATCTGAATCAGAGTTCGAGAAGCCAAGATATCGTTGATTTAAAATCTTCCACTTTTCAAGTTTTTTCCAAGGATGACTGCATGATTTTTCATATTTATGTAGAAATTGGTGTACAGTTTTCCCAAAATATTTATACATCTAAGTTCCTTTCACAAAATCGTTCAATTTCAAAAACCAAATCATCCGAATTAGAGCTCCAGAAGTGAAGATATCCTCGATTTAAAATCATCATTTTTTAAGGTTTTGTTTGTGATGGTCGCAAGACTGTAAAGTTCATAAATTTTGACAAGGTTCTTAGATTTTTTCCAAATCATTGTCAGTGGATATAGGATTCTCAAATATTTTGTTTGGTATATTATATGTGTTTCTTCCAATGGATATGTCATGCACTCTAACCTATGAAAAATTTTGCATGTTCTTAAAAACTCGCGATGATATACTCACTAAATCGCAGGAGATTATTAGTATGTATCCTTGCATTGCAGAAGAATATACTCAAGAAATAATTTCCTAGTACGATATATATTGTGATTGTGATTATTGGTACTTTCTTCTTATATTTGATGAATCTACTCCCCTTATGTAGAGAACATCCTGGAGAGAAATCAAGAGCCTTATCTGAATACTATTGTTTAGCTTTCTTCAATATTAGTGGATGATTTTTTGGAGGAATCTACATATTTGGATCCACATGACCATTCTAGATATTTTGAGTTCCATTATGAGTTGGTTATTGAGTTCTGATATCTTTAGCAAGGGGTTCAAATGAACACATATACATGGGACCCAAGTTTACAGTGGAGCTTGGACTACCTCAACCTAGTGTCTAGCACTTCTATATGGGACCCTAGTTCTCTAGCCTCCTTCAACATTATGGTCCATACTTCTTTATGGGACTTTGTTATATGGTTGTACTTCCTCATAAAAATAATTGAGAAGAGTAATTTCTTAAGGGGGATGGACTATAGTGTAGCTAGGGGAATAATATGGGGTACCTAGGGAGGTACCCAAGGGGAATAATAGTAGAGATGTATTTTTTTGCATGAAGGAATATTTTAGTAAATAAGACCTAGTGTGAACACAATAAATGTAAGAGGGTTTACTAGAAGGTTCCTCCTCTAGAATGTTCTTAGATGGTAGGTAGTATTATATAAGGGGTGTAAACAATGTAACAGGAATGATTGAAGAAGTATTGAATTTGAAGCATTTCTTATTATAAGGTTTCCCCATAGAAGATACAAGTGATCAAGAGAGGATACCTTCCTTAAAAGAATTGATTGTATCATGTTTCCCTACCTTAAGGGTTTATATAGTAATGAAGTGTGGATTTTTCTATATTTTTCTTGAATTCATTGTGTAGCTAGGGGAATAATATGGGGTACCTAGGGAGGTACCTAAGTGGAATAATAGTAGAGATAAATTGTTATGTATGAAGGCCACTTTTAGTAAATAAGGCCTAGTGTGAACATAATAAATGTAAGATGTCTTACTAGAAGGTTCCACCTAATAAAAGGTTTCTCATCTAGAATGTTCTTAGATGGTAGGTAGTATTATATGAGGTGTGTAAACAATATAATGGGCATGATTTAAGAGATGTTTTATTTGGAGCATAGCTCATTAAGAGGTCCCCCCCTCGAAGAGGTAAATGATCAGGAGTGGATCCCTTGCTTAAAGGGGTCAATTGCATGGTGTTTCCCTACCTTAAGGGTTTCTATAGTAATAAAGTGTGGATTTTTCTATATTGTTCTTAGATTCATTTTATGAGATTATATTTGCAGATCTTTGGTACTTAACAATACCCTTGATGTAACGAACAATTCTTTTTGTAGCTTTCCAGTGACTTGCGTTTGGATCCTACATAAACCAAGAAACCACATTAACAACAAAGGAAATATCAAGTTGATCGTGAGTTAGATAAATAAGGATACCAACCAATTATGAATAAAGGGTGTGATTGACTTTGGGAGACTGAAATTATTTGGTCAACTTAATCCTTGATTGAAAAGGGATAGAACATGTCTTATAGTCATCCATATTAAAGTGTCTCAATAGATCCAATACATATTTATATTGAGAGAGGAACAAAGAATCAGATAGAGGTAAAACATGAAGATCAAGAAAGTAATGAAAAATACCAAGATCTATGATATCAAAGGATTCAACAAGTTATCTCTTCAATCTAAGAAGTAGATCAATATTATTGTCAATTATGACCAAATCATCAAAATATACAATAACAATCCATGTATCACCATTATCATGTAATACATAAACACTATGATCAGATTCACAATGTTTGAATCTAATATTGATAAAGAAGCAGTCAATATTTGCATAGCAATCCCTTGGAGCCTATTTCAAAATGTAAAGAGACTTCTAGAGTCGACAAACAAGAATGGAATTTGTCTCAATTCCAAGGGGTTGTTCCATAAATATTTCTTCAGATAAGTCACCATGAAAAAAGAAACTTTTAACATTCATCTGGTGGATCTTCCATCCAAAGAGAGAAACAAGAGAAAGAATTAGTTGTACATAATTCATATTTTCAATATGAGCAAAGGTCTCAGTGTAGTAGATTCCTTCTTGTTGAGAAAATCCTTTCATGACCAAAAAATATTTTTGATTCTCAACATCACCTTTACAGGTAAATTTGGTATTATAAACCCATCAACATTTCACAATGTTCTTCCCTTTATGTTGAGGAACTAAATCCCAAGAATGATTATTTAAAAGATAATTCATCTTAGCTTGCATAGATTTATCCCCTTCAAGTTGTCCTTGCACATATGCATAAGAGACAGGTTCACAAGTATCAAGAACATGAGTCATCAAATAAACATTGGCCTGCTACTTTTGACTTCAATTTTGACAGCCTGAAGAGATATCACCAAGATCAGATCAAGTAGCTTCAATTGTCTTAGTAACCCATTGGGGAAGACAAGGGGATGGTGATATGACATTCACTTCATAAGGTAAATCGGGAAAAGAAACCATTTTAGTTGAGGAATACTGATAATTAGTCGGTCTAGAAAAAGAGATCGACTATCTAGTCAACTCAAGAACAGAGTTCTATTGTTCAATCAAAACATTGAAAAAAGGAACAAGTGATCCATTATCTGCAATAATGTCAAAATGATCATATTGTAAGAGACTAGAAGATGCATTCAACAACTTAATTTCTGAAGACTTTTAAAAAATCATGTTTCTACTGATAATGATTTTGTTTTTGACAAGGTCATATGGTCAATATGCTTTGGATTCTTCGAAGTATCCCATCATGATGCAATAATGACTCTTTGCATCTAATGTATTCATGTATCCATATGAAATATGGTCCTAAGCAATACATCTGAATATTTTGAGTTGGTCAACTAAGGGATTCTTACGACACCATCTCTCAACTGGAGTCACAAAACTGATATCTCTAGTGGAAACATGATTAAGAGATAGTTGGCATAGTAGACAACGTCATCCTAAAACTTAGCCGATAGGTCTTTGTCCTGCAAAAGGAATTGATCCATCTCGACCAAAGTCTGATTTTTTCTCTTTTCTACATTTTTCTATTGAGGATTATGAGGAGCATACCTCTGCCAAGAGATACCTGATTGAGTAAGATATCCTACAAATGGTCTATTTAAATATTATCTACCATTATCACATCTCAAACACTTGATAGGTCATCCACGTTTCTTTTCATTCAATGCCATAAAATCCTTGAATTTTTCAAATACATGACTCTTCTTCTTCAAGAAATAGATCCAAGTAAACCTAGAGAGTGTTGGATTACTGAGAGGGGGGGTAAATAAGTAATAGAGAAATCTAATCATTTTTAACCATATAATGCAAGTGTTATATCAATGTAGCATTATAATCCAATATTTGTAGAGTAAATAAACAATGGATAAATGAACAATCATACACATACATAGTACACCAGTCTTTTTACGTGGAAACCCAAAGCGGGAGAAAACCACAAAACATTTTTTCTTATATTTCTTGAAGAATTACATTCATTGGAAGCACCAACTTCCTTTGTTTTCCAGTTGCAACTGGAAGGAAGCTCCAACCCCCTAGTTTCTCAGGCTACAACCTAAGGGAAGCTCCAACTCCCCATTTCTCTGGCTACAACTAGAAGGAGGATACAACCCCTTATGTTCTCTAGCTACAACCGAAAGGTGGCTACAACCACCTGTCCTTTCCCCGTCCAACCGCCCTGGCGTATAAGTAGAATGATGGAACCACTGTCACACTATCACTATGAGATATACTGATGTAAACCTATACAAATGAACCTACACCAAACAAACTGTACCAATAACTTGAACCATGTATCAACCATGCATCAACTTGTACCTCTACCTATAATCAACTTGTACCATAAACAAGTGCATCAACCATGCACCAACCTATACCAAACAACCTATAATCAAATTGTACCATAAACAAGTGCATCAACCATGAACCAACTTGTACCTCAACCTACAAACCTTCCTTAACTTTAACAACAAGAGACCAGCATTTTCATCAAACTTTACTTTAGTCTCACATGACTATTTTTGGATTAGTCAACAACCTTAACTTGAAATAATCGTAACTATATAACTGTAATGAATAAAGATCTGAAAATAGCACACAATTTTCTTTAGTGTGTTTTATGAAATTCCTCCTGGTGTCACTACTTGGAACCTCTCACAAAAGGAGTTATAGCAACAATGGCATACCTTGTTGAATTTTGGCTTATTCTAGAGAGCGAACTTGTAGAGTGTGCCCCACACGGAATATTTGTTGTATGGATATGAAAAGTTTACACAGAATAATAAATATTGTATTCTAACCAACACATTTTTTCTTACTGAATTTGGATTTGTTATGAATAAGTTACAACATTTTTACCCGAAACACTTGTTTTAGACTAGTTTCAGGACTAGCCACAAACCCTATTTTCCACGGAGTGTAACTCCAAAAATACAACGACCCACAAGTTGAAATTCGTACCAAAACTACTTGGATATGTTTCCTCAATGGCCTCCCAATTTCACGATCTGACTCATTCTATAAAAAACGTTATTGCGAAAATGGTGAGATGACATGTAAATAACATACCTTAGAAAGCATCATAAAAAGAATTTATCCTCCCTTGAATTTCAACCTTCTTTACTTCACCTTTCCTTTGAAATTCGGATTAGATATCCTTTGGTTACCTTAGTCACCTGTAGATATTCAATATGCTCAAGTGTAATTAAAATGAGAGATCATTGCCTCTTATTTATACTTTCGTGTAGCTTCCTCAAGGGGTTACCTTTTAACCATCTTAACCCAATTTTCTTATTTTAGGGCTAACCCACTTCTAACCACTTTCCATAATTAGAAAGTTTTCCATTTACTTTATTATTTAAATAATCCTCCTTGACTTTGTCACTTCACTTTATTATTTAAATAATCCTCTTTGACTTTGTCACTTCACTTTATTATTTAAATAATCTTCTTTGACTTTGTCATTTCAATTTATTATTTAAATAATCTTTTTTTACTTTGTCACTTCACTTTATTATTTCAATAATTTATTATTTGCAAGCACTTGGACTTCTTTGAGCTTTTGGGATTTCAAGCCATCATATGAGGGTCCTCCAAATTCGTAAGGCCATAACTCTCAAACCGTGAGGAGTTATGTGACATTCCACATATCACCAGAAATGGCATGAAATGTACTATCCATCTAGAATATTCTTACCTACAAAAATATCAAAACTCATGTCATTGTACATAAAACAAACTTGGTTCCATTACCCAAACCTTTGTGCTACCGAAATTTGATACCAGACTTTCTTCAAGGGTTGACATCAATGACAACCAACCCAATTAATCAACAATATCCCCCTTTGGCATTGATGGAAACACTCTAATGCAATACTGAAATCATATCACTCATGCTCCCCTTGGAACCATGCCTGCATCTATGTGACCAATGCTCCTCCTAGAACCATGCCTCTATCCTATGCATATGATAAATCTCTCCCCCTTTGTCATCAATGGAAAATGTAGCTTTCCATTCGAGTCTTCTCCCCCTAACTAACTCGTCTGATCTCCAAACTTGAATTGTCCTCTTTATTGTGCTTCCTCGTGTACATCTAATACATATGAGATAAGCATTCAAAAGCATTCATTTTGGAGTAGAAATAACTACGAGTCTCTGGAGAAGATACTCAAAGGCTTCCCATGGAAGCGGTTTTGTAAATATGTATGGCACTTGTTCTTTTGTGCCCACATATTCAACTCTGATGTTCTTTTCTGCAACCTGTTCCTGTAGAAAGTGATACTTGATTGGAATGTGCTTCATCTTGGAGTGCATCACCAGGTTCTTTGAGATACTGATGGCACTTGTATTATCACAATAGATTGGAATGGGCTCATCATACTCAACCTGTATATCTATCAGAGTTTGTTTCATCCATAGAACCTGTATACAACATGTTGTTGTTGCAATATACTCTACCTCAACTGTAGCTAAAGATGTCGATAATTTTTTCTTGCTTATTCATGATACTAAACACTCACCCAAGTAGAATGTTGCTCCATTGGTGCTTCTTCAGTCATCAATGCAACTTGCCCAATCTGCATCTATGTAGGCAATAAGCGATAGATCCTTTCCTTTTGGATACCATAATCCAAACTCTTTTGTTCCTTTGAGATATATGAAAATCCTCTTCACTGCTTATATATGTGATTCCTTTGGTGTTGCTTGAAATCATGCCACCTGTCCAACTGCCTGCATTACATCTGGTCTGGATGTTGTCACATATAGTAGGCTACCAATCATTGACCTGTATTTCCTCAGATCTGTAGACTTTGAATCATCATCTTTGCTCAACTTGCAACAAGTTTGCATGGGAGTGATAACGGGTTTGCAATCTTCCATTCTGAGCCTCTTTAGCATTTCTATGATATACTTGGTTTGAGAAATAAAAATTCCTTGGTTGCTTTGATGTATCTAAAGTCCCAAAAAGAAGGATTGTTCTCCAAGTAATGAGATTTCAAATTCATTTTGGATGTCCTTTGCAAATTTATGGCTTAACTTGTCATCAATACTTCCAAAAATAATATCATCAACATAAAATTCAATTAATAAAATACTATATTGAGTTAGGTTGATGTAGAGGTTGTTGTTTTCACTTCCTTTTTTGAACTCTGTCTGTTGTAGATATTTATACAATCTAAAGTACCATGCTCTAGGAGCTAGTTTTAGACCATACAAGGCCTTCTTTAATTTACACACACATTTTTTGTTCACTGACAACTGGAATCCTTCTGGTTGTTAAATGTAGACTTCTTCTTCAAGTTCCCCATTCAGAAAAGTTGATTTTACGTCCATCTGATTAAATTTAATATTTTTGGAGCATGCATAAGATAAAAGCAATCTGATTGCTTCCATTCTAGAAACTGGGGAAAATGTCTCTTCAAAGTTGATTCCTTCAACCTGTGCATATCCTTTACATACCAATATAGCTTTGTTCCTTGTAACATGTCCATCTTCATTCAATTTATTCATGTATACCCACTTTGTGCCGATGACATTCTTATCCTCTGGTCTTGGAACCAATTCCCAAGTGTCATTTTTATTTCTCTGATCCAATTCTTCATCCATGGTGTTAGAACCCTATAAATTATAGGGAAAATTAGTATTCTTACTAATATCTAGTTCGGGCATAATGCAAAAGACTCATGGCACATAGAGAAAATGTGAAGGTGGCAGAAAACTCTCAACCCTTCTCAGTTTTTATCGTAGGTTAATTTGTGGATTTTTGTCAAAAAGTTGGTTTTTAAGGAATCTGTGGTCTATTGGGTTCCTTTGGGAAAAAATTTTAAAATCATGGTGTGGAGGTATCTCTTATGTTGAGAACAAGTTTAATTTTATTTCAGTTTTAAAATTTTGGCAAAAATTTTAACTTTTTAGCTCTCGGGCTTTAATAACAGGGCCTTATTTAGTTATTTTAAATTTATGCCAAAAATTCTGGGCCCAAAGGCCAATGTTTAATTCTCGAGCCACACATCTGCATCAACAACAACACAAGATCAAACAACAACAACATACAATCCAGTGTCCAAGCACCAGTGAAAAACACAAGTGGTAGCCTTGGGCTCACATTGTCGAATATACAATGCAAACGCTCGCATATATAAACATTTATAAATTCTCTCTCCTCATGCATGTGGGATAATGCCCACAAAGTAAGAAATATATATATATATATATATATATATATATATATATATATATATATATATATATATAACGTAGTGCCAGGTGCCAAGGTGACCGCGTAATTATCCAAAGGATGTATCAGGTGCCTAAGGAAACATGTAGGTGTCAAAGGAATCGCCCAGGTGTGACCAGATAGTTGAGGGAGATAGCTCGCAGGTGTTGAATATCATTGGGTCATTGCCAACAAATGTTTTACACTTGCCACCAGATGCTTGAAGATCATATTTAACCAACATACTGAGGTGTTAAAACATTGAGTTGCAGATGAATAAGATAGTAGAAATGCACCCACTCAAAGGTCAATCGCTTACTTTCATTCAATGTGCAGTTTTTATGTCAAAGAGAGAGATGAGGATATTGAAATTGGGAAGGTTGATGGTAACTATGGTAGTGTCGGTGATTGGAATAATGTACAGAGTCCAAGTATTAGGCGTTGGAATATATATCATTACAGTTACCATTCAAATACCAGCTGAGCATCCAGCACCTGTCATCAACACACAACACATTATGAGTCAAGCTACACAAAGCTAAAGAAGAAGCGACGAGGGTCCCAATATGTGCAATATGCATCGAGAGCATCGTTGAGTGCTTGATAATGCGGGTAGCTATTTTTACATGTATGTTGGTCGATGTGGGATTTTCCTCACTATGCAAAGAACTCAGTCCAACATCAAGCATCCAAAATTTTGGATATAAATATAGTTTCTCGAGGAATATTTTAAATTGAAAATTACATTTGTTGCTGCAACTATTCTGGAGGAGATTGGAATGCCTTCACATTCCCCAACAATGTCAAAAGCAATGTTCATGAGGAGGCATCACATTTAGTTTTGAAGGAAACCGTACATTTGTTTGGTCTGTCTCTTGGAAGATATGACTCCTTTATGTAATCCCTAGATATATTCAGAGAATTCACTATTGCAAGATTTTAGGGAACATATCTCGGCATTCAAATTACGGTTGAGCATTTATAGGAGCAAAGATAGCAAGTAAAATATCATCTCCAGAATATGTGGCAGAAAATCAATTTTCCAGATTTCAAGGCAGCAGTTGGGGCACAAATGGTAGTCGAAAGATATCCAAATTTACAAGTGGCAGATGATGGTTTCAAGCATTTCCAGTCTAAGAATATTTGACTCCAACAAATCTCTAGCAATCCGAGTTTTAACGACTTTATTTTTGGTATCCTTTGTTTTGATTTTGTTAGAATTTATTGGACAGCGAATAAATGAGTAGAGGGATTGTTTCATTATAAAAAGGTAGTGTTGTTGTAATAGGGGGGGTTCGACCTGGAAGGAAGTGGTTTTTCTTTGCTGGACTATGGGCCTTGCCGTTCCAGATTTTTTTTTCTATAATCTCGAAATGATCGATCAATAATAAGAAAGTTGTTGACAGGATTATTATGACGAGGTGTTGGTGGCGTTTCCTTTTCTCTGTTAAGTGTTTTTCCAGTTATCATTTCATTTGTTTTCAAATTCTTATTGTCAAAGGAGAAACTATAGAGAAGAATTTATTGGATAAATACTCTGCATCTGTTCTTTGATAATCTTTATGTTTCTCTTCTAAAAACTCAGTTTAGGAATTCTTAAATGCTCCTTTGCTTGGCTTTTTTCTCCCCTATTTCTTCCTCATTTGACACCATCAAAACTTAATTCAATCCAACATTTCCACTACCTTTCCCTGTGTAGGAGATTTTTCTAGATCTGAGAGTGAGTAATATATTTAAGTGCAGACCCCATTTTCTCAATGGTCCTCCTTGTTGTCCCAACCCAACCATTTAAAAACCAAAAACCCTGATCCCTCATAACTAGCCTAATATCCTATTCCAAACCAAGTTAAAACACACAAAGAGAGCCCTCTCTGAGTCTTGGAGGGCTAGATCCAAGATTCCAAGCAGTTGAAACAGTTACCTCCGTCAATTTCTTCTTCAGCCGAGAAATTACAGAGTGATAACATTTTGGCGACTCCACTAGGGAATGTCCTCAGAAAATGTATCAAGCTCCATATCTGATTACTGATGGTGGAAAGTGATCAGACAAAAGAAAGGTTGAATCATCCACCTGGTGACTCCACATAGTTCATATTAATATAAAGACTCCATTGGCAGAAGAATCCAGAAATCAAGATGAATTCAAGAACAAAATAGAGGTATGCTCCCATGAGCTGAGATCACATACTAGGTTTTCCGAATCGCATGCCTCGGGTTGATTGGATGACATATCTTCTGAATTTAAAATATGTGAAAGGTAATGATGTTTCCCTTCATCTGGTGAAATTTCACATACATGTGCGTAGATTAAAGATTGATTTTCTTGAAGACTGCCTTATGAAGATATTCATGGCCACTTTGGAAGGTGAAGCCCGATCTTGGTATGAAAGTTTGTCACCTACTTGTATATACAGTTTAAAGGATTTTCATTCAGTGTTCTTTGAAAGTTATAAAGAGTATTGTCCATCCTTAATATTAGTTCAAGACTGTTGTAGACATTTTGATATTTTTATTGAAAATATCGAGAATGTTTATGGAGATGATGAATTCATGGAATATGAGATCATAGAATCCCTGTATGAAAATCCATTTCAACAGCATAAAGAAAGTTTATAGGATACTTATCAAGATTCTCAGGAAATTTTGCAGTAGGCTAAAGATCTTTGTACAGTTGAAAATGATGGAAGACGAGGTCTTATTTCAGAACTGCTTACAGCAGAAGATGGTATGTAGGAAAATCAAGTTCCAATTTCATATTGTGACAAAATCAAGCTGGTTATTCTAGATCCAAATTCAGATTGTGATGATGAAGAGCACGTCATTCCAGATCTCATGAAGGAGAGCTTTATTGTTGAGATCACCTTGAATGAAGAAAACAAAGTTATTGACCAAAATGTTCTCATCTCATCAGAACAAAGTCTTCAAAATAAGGTAATCCAGTCCCTTTATGAAAAACAAGATGAGATCTTTGTTCAAGTAAGTGAAAAATCTTCTTTGGATGACTATGTGATAAATGATAGAAATGTTCATTTTGAGTTTCAAGAACGATCTGAAGTTTTCCCTCTTATGACTGATGAGTGTGATAAGAAACATGACAATCTGGTTGGAATTTCATATGAAGATGATGAACAATGTATTAAAATTGTAGAAGACCAGGAGCACATTCTTGTTGAGGCACATTATGAGGAGACATCTGATTCAAGAGAAAAAGGTACCTTGTTTCTTCCAGATCAGCGAGAGGTAAATTTTCATGTTTTTCAGGACCCAATGGAAAGTTTATTACAGTCAGCAATGAAGGTGATTATTGTAGAAGCCAGTATTAAGGGAGATCATGGTCAGCTATGTTTTTGGGTGCCAAATTGTAAATATTTATTGTTGTCCAAAAAATATGATTGGGGTAATCAATCAAGAAGGCATTTTCTTGGTTGGTTACACTGGCATTTTGATATCACCTGATTGCACATATGTTTTTAGCAGATAGGCGGTGGTCATCAGGATTTGAAACCCTCAAGTCTTGGTGATATGCCACCATCAATAAGATCAGTATTTTGAGCATTTTCCAAGTATTTTTCAGTTCCACAGTTTGCAGTACAGATTTCCGTTGTCAGTTATCATCTTAAATTTCAGTTTCTAGTTCATAGATTTAACTCCATGCCCAATAAGAAGATATTGATCATCAAGTTTCCAGAGTTCAATGGTTCTAGACAGCTCCTTCAAATCTATCTTCCCTAGGTGGAGCCTATGTTAGAAACCTATAACTTATAGGGAAAATCAATATTCTGACTAATATCTATTTTGGGCATAACGCAGATGACTCGTGGCGCATAGAAAAAATGTGAAGGTGGCAGAAAACTCTCAACACTTCTCAGTTATTATCGCAAGTTAATTTGTGGATTTTTGTCAAAAAGTTGGTTTTTAAGGAATCTGTGGTCTCTCGGGTTCCTTTGGGGAAAAAGTTAAAAATCATGGTGTGGAGGTAGCTCTTATGTTGAGAGCAAGTTTAATTTTATTTTAGTTTTAAAATTTTGGCAAAAATTTTAACTTTCTAGCTCTCGGGCTTTAATAACAGGGCCTTATTTAGTTATTTTAAATTTATGCCAAACTTTTTGGGCCCGAAGGCCAATCTTCAATCCTCGAGCCACACATCTGCATCAACAACAACATAAGATCAAACAACAACAACATACAAGCCAACGCTCAAGCACCAGTGCCAAACACAAGTGGTAGCCTTAGGCTCACATTGTTGAATATACAATGCAAACACTCGCATATATAAACGTTTATAAATGCTCTCTCCTCATGCATGTGGGATAATTCCCACAGAGTAAGAATATATATATATATATATATATATATATATATATAACGCAGTGCCAGGTGCCAAGGCAACCGCTCAATTATTCAAAGGATGTATCAGGTGCCTAAGGAAACATGAAGCTGTGAAAGGAATCACCCAAGTGTGACCAGATAGTTGAGGGAGATAGCTCGCAGGTGTCAAATATCATTGGTTCATTTCCAACAAATGTTTTACACTTGCCACCAGATGCTCAAAGATCAAATTTAACCAACATACTGAGGTGTTAAAACGTTGAGTTGTAGATGAATAAGATAGTAGAAATTCTCTCACTCAAAGGTCAATCGCTTACTGTCATTCAATGTGCAGGTTTTATGTCAAAGAGAGAGATGAGCATATTGAAATCAGGCAGGCCGATGGTAACTATGGTAGTGTTGGTGATTGGAATAATGTACAAAGTCCAAGTATTAGGCGTTGGAATATATATCATTATAGTTACTATTAAAATACCAGCCAAGCATCCAACACCTGTCATCAACACGCAATGCATTATGAGTCAAGCTACACAAAGCTAAAGCAGAAGCCACAAGGGTCCCAACATGTGCAATATGCATCGAGAGAATCATTGAGTGATTGATAATGTGGGTAGCTATTTTTACATGTATGTTGGTCGATGTGGTATTTTCCTCACTGTGCAAAGAACTCAGTCCAACATCAAGCATCCAAACTTTTGGATATCAATATAGTTTCTTGAGGAATATTTTAAATTGAAAATTACATTTGTTGTTGCAACTATTCTGGAGGAGATTGGAATGCCTTCACTTTCCCCAACAATGTCAAAGGAAATGTTCATGAGGAGGCATCACATTCAGTTTTGAAGGAAACTGTACATTTGTTTGGTCTGTCTCTTGGCAGATATGACTCCTTTATGTAATCCCTAGAGATATTCGGAGTATTCACTATTGCAAGATTTTAGGGAACATATATGGGCATTCAAATTATGGCTGAGCATTTATAGGAGCAAAGCTAGCAAGTAAAATATCATCTCCAGAATATGTGGCAAAAAATCAATTTTACAGATTTCAAGGCAGTAGTTGGGGCACAAATGGCAGTCAAAAGATATCCAAATTTACAAGTGGAAGATGACGATTTTAATCATTTCCAGTCTAAGAATATTTGACTCCAACAAATCTCCAGCAATCTGAATTTTAACGACTTTATTTTTGGTATCCTTTGTTTTGATTCTGTTAGAATTTATTGGCCAGTGAATAAATGAGTAGAGGGATTGTTTCATTATAAAAAGGCAGTGTTGTTGTAATATGGGGGGTTCAACCTAGAAGGAAGTGGTTTTTCTTTGCTGGATTATGGGCCTTTCCATTCCAGAATTTTTTTTCTATAATCTCGAAATGATTGATCAGTAATAGGCAAGTTGTTGAAAAGATTCTTGTGTCGAGATGTTGGTGGCGTTTCCTTTTCTCTGTTAAGTGTTTTTCCAGTTATCATTTCATTTGTTTTCAAATTCTTATTGTCAAAGGAGAAATTATAAAGAAAAATTTATTGGAGAAATACTCTGCATCTGTTCTTTGATAATCTTTATGTTTCTCTTCTAAAAACTCAGTCTAGGAATTCTTAAATGCTCCTTTGCTTGGATTTTTTCTCCCCTATTTCTTCCTCATTCGACACCATTAAAACTTAATTCAATCCAACATTTCCACTACCTTTCCCTGTGTAGGATATTTGTCTAGATATGAGAGTGAGTAATATATTTAAGCGCAGACCCCATTTGCCCAATGGTCCTCCTTGTTGTCCCAACCCAACCATTTAAAAACCAAAAACCCCAATCCCTCATAACTAGCCTAATATCCTATTCCAAACCAATTTAAAACACACAGAGAGAGCCCTCTCTGAGTCTTGGAGGGATAGATCCAAGATTCCAAGCAGTTGAAACAATTACCTCCATCAATTTCTTCTTCAGCCAAGAAATTACAGAGTGATAACACATGGTCTTATTCCAAAATTCATCCTTGTTGGCCTCTTCAAAACAGGTTGGTTCAATCGTAGATCAGAGTGATAGGTTCATTTGTTCTGGTGAACGGATTCTTCTTCTAGTCTCAACTCCTACATCTTTGTTTCCGATAATTTGATCTGAAGGATGATTCTTCTGTACTCGTCTGCTAGGTGTCTTTGGTGGCACTTGTTGAACTTGTTCTTATTCTTTTGTCAAGTCCTCTTCATCTTCCCCTTCTACTTCTTTTTCATCTTTTGCTTCTTCTTCGTAAAGTTGTTCCATTGATTTATTTTCTTCTTCCTTTAATTCTTGTCTACATGTTTCATCAATTGTTATGTTGATGCTTTCCACAACTTTGTTCAATCTCAGGTTGTAACACTTGTATTCTTTCCTTGTACTTGAGTAACCAACAAGTACTCCTTTGTCCACACGAGAGTCAAACTTTTCCATTCTACCATCTTCTCTTTTGATGTAGCATTTTCTTCCAAAAACTATGAAGTGATTCACATTTGCTGGTATTCCTTTCCATAGCTCGTAGGGAGTTTTTTCAGTGTTGTTTTTTAGAATTACTTTGTTTTGAATGTGAATTGTTGCATGCACTTCCTGTGTCCAAAATATATCATACAATTTGGAATCCATTGGCATTGTTCGAGCCATTTCCTGTACTGTCATGTTATTTCTTTCAACAACTCCATTCTGTTGAGGTGTCCTAGAAACAGAGAATTGCCTTTTTATTCCATGTCTGTTGCAGTAGTCCATAAATTCCTTTGAAGTGAACTCTCCTCCATTATTAGATCTCAAGCATTTGATTTTAGAATCCATTTCATTTTCAACCATTTCCTTGTAGACTTTGAAGTTTTCAAAAGCTTCTGAATTATTCCTGAGAAAGCAAACTGCATTCACTATTGTATAATCATCAACTAATAACATAAAGTATTTCTCACCTTTTAAACCCTTTGTTGTAGTTGGTCCAACTAGATCAATATGCACAATTTCTAGTGGTCTTGTCATTGAATATTCTTTTGATTTAAACTTGGTCTTTGTTTGCTTTCCTTGTTGACAATGTTTTCATAAAGTGTTGGTTGGTTTGGTGATCTGGGGCTGACTTTGACAAGGTTATCAAAATGTATGTGACCTATTATTTTGTGCCATAACCAACTTTCATCTTCCTTTCCTAGGAAACACTTTTCATTTCCAATTTCACTTAATACATATATGTTTCTTGAAGTTCTCGCAGTTGTTGCAATCAATTTTCCTTAACCTTCTTTTCTTATCTCTCACTTTTGTGAATCGAAAGTAACTTTATGACCTTGGTCACACATTTGACTCACACTTAGAAGATTATGTTTCATATCTTCTACTAGTAGAAAATTTTATGCCTTGTTATTTGTCTTCCCAATCCTGAATGTGCCTTTTCCAATGATTTTAGTTGAATCATCATTTCTGAAGGAGATTGGTCCATCTCTTTCCTTTATTAATGTAAGAAACCTGTCTCTATCACATGTCATGTGTTTTGAACATCCTTTGTCAACATACCAACCACGTTTCTTCTACTTAGCTTGTAGAGCGAGTGTGAATTCTTCATTTCTATATTGATTTTTCTTTATTATCCATGTCCTTTTTGAGATTCATGTCTGTGACTGTTGTTATTCTATTGTGGTTCTCTAGGAGGGATTGCCATTCTGCAATATTTGGCCATGTTTTCAAATTTGTTACATTTGTATCATTCCACTTCAGTGGTCAGTGCTCAAAGATTCAAACCTATTGTAACGTCTTCTCTGTGTTTCACTAGGCCTTCTTGGATAACCCTTTTGTGTATGACTTTCAAAGTTGTTTATGTTCCTGTTGTTAGCTCTGCAATTCACAAATTTATGTCCAAAATTATTACATGCATAACATAAACCAAAAAAGATAGTTTGATACCTGGGAGTTGAAGATCTTCTAAAAGGAGGTACTCTTATGAATCCTTCTTATTCCTTAGGAATATATGTTTATGTCGGTCGTTGATTATGAAATATGAATCTTCTCGGTGGAGTGTCCCTGTAATTTTCTTTGTAGACCTTCCTATCCCCTTTGATTGTTTTTGCATAGCATTTTGGATATGTTTCTTATTCTTTTTTTTTGGAGCTTGATCCCTTTTCTGTCTAATTGTATCCAAGTCTGGACTTGTCATGATGAGTTTTTTTACTGCTAATAATTCCATTCAAAACTTTTGAGTTGTTATGCATATTTTTCTATTGAATATCCTTTCTTAATGTGACAATTTATGTTCCAAATTTCCAATGATCAAGTCTCTTCCTTCTAGTTGTTCTTTGAGTGCTTCTTCAATTATTTTATCTTCTTCAATTTGAACCTTCAAATTTGTGATCATTTGTTCTAGTTCCTGAGTGTTTTCTTTCTTGTCTAGTTCTTCTTGTGGTTTCTTGTTTTTCTTCTTTTCTCTTCTGATAACTTCTATGGCACACAACAATTCTTCTCGGTAGTCAACTTATGCCTCTTCATATTCTTCTTCAGCCTCTTCACATTATTCTTCGAAGTCTTTTTTATCAGAGTCTTCTACTACCATGAATAGAACTCTTTATGTATCATTGTCACTAACTTCATCTTCATCCGATGATGAGATGTATTCTTTGGTGCATAAGCTTTTCTTGAAAACTTTCTTTGTGGTTCTTTTGTCTTTATATGTTTGTTTTATATTTGAGTAACCTTCACCATTTCTCTTTTTCTTATGAGGACATCTGTTAGCAAAATGACCAATACCATCATAATTAAAACAAATCAAAGGAATCTTACCTCTATACCTGTCGTTGGTTCCCTTGTTCAATCTTCTGACAAAGTTGGCCACTTCTTCATCATCTTCCGAGACGTCATTGTTGTTTCTATGTTCTTTTTCTTTTTTCTTTCCATTTTTCTTTGACCTTTTGGATTCTTTGAAGGCTGCTTCTTTTATATCTAGATTTTCTTGTTCAGATCTCATTTCATATGCTTTGAAGATTTCATGTAGTTCATCCATGCTTATTGAGTTTAGATCTGATATTTCTTCTAGTGCTGATATCTTAAGGTCAAATCTCATAGGAAGAGATCTTAGTACCTTTTGAACAATTACAGATTCTTTTATTTCTTCTCCTAATCCCAAGATTGCATTTATTGTTTCATCAACTCATAAAAAGTAAACTGCAATGTTCTCATCTTCCTTCATCTTTAGTTGTTCGAACTGACCTCTGTAAGTTTGAAGCTTTGCTTCTTTGACTTTTGAATCTCCTTCATAAATATTTCGAAGTTTGTCCCAAATCAATTTAGTAGATTTACAATGTGCAACTTTGGTGAATATCGATTCTCCAATACCATTCAGAAGTGCATTTGTGGCTTTGGAATTATTCTGACCGATTTTCATAGCTTTGTCATTTGTCGACGGAACTGTTGGTATTGTGTATCCATCTACAATTGATTTCCAAATTTCAAATCCCTGTGCCTGTATATATTTCTTCATAATTATGCTCCAAAAGGAATACTTATGTCCATCAAACTGTGGTATTCCATTTTTTTCATGTTGTTGCTCTCTATGATCGACCTTCTAGTGGTTAAACTGATTTCTGAAGGAACCTACTCTGATACCAAATGTTGGATTACTGAGAGGGGGGTGAATCAATAATAGAGCAATCTAATATTTTTTAACCATATAATGCAAGTGTTATATAAATGTAGCATTATCATCCAATATTTGCAGAGTAAATAAAAAATGAACAAATGAATAATCATACATATACACAGTACACCAGTGTTTTTACATGAAAACCCAAAGCAGGAGAAAACCACAAAATGATTTTTCTTATATGTCTTGAATAATTACATTCATTGGAAGCACCAACTTTCTTTGTTTTCTAGATGCAACTGGAAGGAGGCTCCAACACCCTACTTTCTCAGGCTATAACCTAAGGGAATCTCCAACTCCCCAATTCTTTGGCTACAACTAGAAGGAGGCTACAACTCCCTATGTTCTCTGGCTACAACTGGAAGGTGGCTACAACCAACTGTCATTTCCTCGTCCAACCTCCCTAACGTATAAGTAGAATGATGGAACCACTGTCACACTATCATTATGAGATATATTGTTGTAAACCTATACCAATAAACCTACACCAAAAAACTTGTACCAATAACATGAACCATGTATCAACCATGCATCAACCTGTACCTCAACTTGTAATCAACCTGTACCATAAAAAAGTGCATCAACCATGCACCAACCTCTACCAAACAACATGTAATCAAATTGTACCATAAACAAGTGCATAAACCATGCACCAACTTATACCTCAACCTACAAATATTCCTTAACTTTAACAACAAGAGACGAGCATTTTCATCAAACTTTACTTTAGTCTCACATGACTAGTTTTGGATTAGTCAACAACCCTAACTTGAAATAATCATAACTATGTACATGTAATGAATAATGATAAGAAAATAGTGCACAATGTTCTTCAGTGTGTTTTATGCAATTCATCTAGGTGTCACTACTTGAAACCTCTCAGAAAAGGAGTTATAGAAAAAATGGCATACCTTGTTGAATTTTGTCTTATTCTAGAGAGAGAACTTGCAGAGCGTGCCCCGCACGGAATATTTATTGTATGGATATGAAAATTTTACACAGAATACTACAGACTGTACTCTAAACAAAAAAAAAAATTCTTACTGAATTTGGATTTGTTATGAAGAACTTATGTCTTTTTTACTTGAAACATTGTTTTTAGACTAGTTTCAGCACTAGCCACAAACCCTATTTTCCACAGAGTGTAACTCCAAAAATACAATGACCCATAAGATGAAATTTGTACCACAACTACTTGGATATTTTTCCTCAATGGCCTCCCAATTTCACGGTATGAATCATTCTATAAAACACGTTATTGCAAAAATGGTGATATGACCTATAAATAACATACCTTAGAAAGCATCATCAAAAGAATTTATCCTCCCTTGAATTTCGGCCTTCTTTACTTCACCTTCCCTCTTAAATTAGGCTTATATATCCTTTGGTTACCTCATTCACCTATAGATATTCAATATTCTCAAGTGTAATTAAAATGAGAGAGCCATGCCTCTTATTTATACTTTCATGTAGCTTCCTCAAGGGGTTACCTTTTAACCATCTTAACCCAATTTCCTTATTTTAGGGATAACCCACTTCTAACCACTTTCCATAATTAGAAATTTCTCCATTTACTTTATTATTTAAATAATCCTCCTTGAATTTGCCACTTCACTTTATTATTTAAATAATCCTCTTTGACTTTGTCGCTTCACTTTATTATTTAAATAATCCTCTTTTACTTTGTCACTTCACTTTATTATTTAAATAATCCTCTTTGACTTTGTCACTTCACTTTATTATTTAAATAGTTTTTTTTTACTTTGTCGCTTCACTTTATTATTTAAATAATTTATTCTTTGCAAGAACTTTGACTTCTTTGACCTTTTGGGGCTTCAAGCCAACATATGAGGGTCCTCCAAATTCGTAAGGCCATAACTCTCAAACCGTGAGGAGTTATGTGACGTTCCACATACCACCATAAATGGCATGGCATGCACTATCCATCTAGAATAGTATTACCTACAAAAATATCAAAACTCATACCATTATACATCAAACAAACTTGGGTCCATTACCCAAACATTTTTTCTACCGGAATTCGCTACCGGACTTTATTCAAGGGTTGACATCAATCACAACCAACCCAATTAATCAACAGAGAGATTATCAATAAAGGTTAAAATTTACTTCGCACCTGATAATGAAGGCTTATTATACAACATCTATTACTATGAACAAGCTTCAGTGGATTTTTTTCATGTCATACTTTGTCAAAGTCGAAGGGGGGATAATGATGTTTTCCCAACACACATCCTCTATAGACTCCATCATGTAGTAGAAATTTGGGAAAACCAAAAACTATTTTTTGTGTGACCATCGACCTTAGAATTTGAAAATTCAGGTATCCAAGTTGTTCATTCCAAATTCTACTCCATTCATCAGTCTGGGTAGTGAGAGCAGTTGGGATAGTATTTGGTCGAGGTAGGTAACATAACTTATATAGTCCATCCTTTGAGTCTAGAAACCCTTTGGGAATAATCAACTCATCATTCTTCATATCCTTAACAAAGAACTAATCTAGTCAAAACTCAACAACATTTCCAGTCTATGTTAGTTGTGAAATCAACAACATATTTTCTCTCATATTAAGCATATGATAGATATCAAAAATTATATTGTGTAAAAAGAGGACATCACCATGTCCAATGATATCAAGATCAAAATCATTTGCTACATAAATATTTTTCTTGACAACTTTTTCCAGGAAGGAGAACAAAGAATCATCTTTGGCCATATGATGAGTGCACCCATAATCGACTACCCACTCATTCTTAGATGTTTGAGAAAACAACGCTTGAGAAGTTCCAACTTGGAAGGTAAAGTTATCGATTGTTCAACGCACAATCATCATATTGTCTTCAAGTTGCTTAACCTTATCTTCTAAGTCGAAGCTTTTCTTCCAACATGTTTTCTCGACATGTCCATTATTTATGCAATAGAGACATATTTTCTTCTTCTGACTCTTCTAGGTGGATGTTGAATCATTAGTATTCACTCTATCCTTCAAGTCAAGAAATTCATGTCTATGTACATGAGCATCAGAGCATCATTTTTCCTCATAATTTAGTGTTCCCTTGCTCTTGATTTATTGAGCCTATTTTTTACAACCAAGATTCCCTTCATCAACAACCTATGTTGATCATTAATTAGTAAGCCACAAAAGGTATCAAAGGTATATTCCTTACCATATTTCTTGTGTCCCTACCAATTTGTACAAAATGTGGAACCAAACACAACAAATTTGTTCTCAAATTCATTAGGACCAATTCAATGAGTTGTCCATATTTCTCCTAAAATTTCTTCCCCCATTCACCCAATTTCAACTGCATCTCTTCAACACGAGCCAAATAATCCTCAATCATTTTGAAGGAATGGGGATCAAGAGAGATTAATGCTTTCTCTAACTACATAACTTGAATCTCATTGACTTAATTAAACAAATACTTCAACTTATTCCAAACTTCATGAGCGAAGTCAATCCTGCTTGTATGAAAGTGAATTTGTTGAGAAATGTAGGTCATAATGACCCCAACAGCCTCATATTTCTTCCCATCAATAACAAACTTCACTTGGTCATCCTTTGAATTTGGAATAGAGGGCTTACTATACTTCCATAGCACCTTGATTTTCAGAAAAGTCTTTGTATCTAGTTTCAAGATAGTGTAAGGGTAAAATCATGAAGATGGGTGTCTATTTTGCTTGTTTTATGAAAAAAAAAACTATATTTTCACAAGTTCTTCAACTTCTGGTGTACAAAAGTATTTGTTTTATTTATAATTTCATTTTACAGTGAAAAAAAAACTTGTGAAGAATTTTGTTATATTTCCAATAATTATTTTTCAAATTATTTTTATTGAGATTTTATATGTCAATTTGGCAATTGTTTAAAAATATGTTCCTTAAACATGAAAGGAATGATAATGGGTTATTTTCCCCCCAACAATGTATCTATTATTAAATTTTTGTTTTTGATAAACGAAATATACTGCAACAATTTACACAGACTCTATTTTATTATGACTATAATTTTGAATCTAACGGATGAATATTATAATTTCTTGAATTTTTTGAATTTGACCATGATGAAAATGTTGCAGATTTTAAACACATGTTTTCCCCCACCTTGTATCTATATTAATTTTTACTTAAAAGTAAAATCTAAAAATACCCTTTTGAAAATAACAGTTTAAGATTCTAAATATAATTTTTTCTAAATTTTCCACTGTGTATTTTTAGAGATATTGATATTTCATTTCACTGAATCATAATGTCACCTGAAAATATTATGCAGTGATATTTAAAAAAAAAAAAAAAAAAAAAAAANATTTAAAAAAAAAAAAAAAAAAAAAAATAGATAAAAATAATGAAAATGAAAAAAAATTATATCCATTGAAAGTAGATTTATTTTTGCAAATGTTGGTATCAATTTCGAAACTAAATTCTGAGTATTTGCAGGAGTGTGCAACCTCCAAAGTTCGGGTAAGCTAGAGGGAATTCTCAAGTTTTTGCAAACAGTCCCATTCGTTGGTTTTTGGCCGAAAGAATATTTCGTCCAAAAGAAAAAAAAATCGATCAAAATATGTAATTCTAACAGAATCCGTAAAAAATAAACTATTTCCTAGATTTTCAGCCGAAACAATTATTTTTCAGTCGAAAGGTGAGTGAGAGAATTTCGTTGGCCAGAAACAATGAAGAGACACGTCCTGTCATTTCACTTGGCACCAATATTATAAATACGCTTTCGGGAGAACCAATTTAATACAATTCACTCGCTTGTTTCATGGTTTTGTAGAGCACCTAAACAAAGTTTCGAATCATCTTTTTTCATTTTTTTGAACAAGGTAGTTGATATTTTGAATGAAAAAAAAAAGTTTATTTTTTTGAAGTTCAAGTTTTTATTGGAATAACAATTTATATATTGAAGGATAAATGTTGAACATTTTTTCAAGGTGAAGGCTTTGTTGAACATTTTTTTCAAAGTGAAGGCTTTGTTGAACATTTTTTCAAGGTGAAGGCTTTGTTGAACATTTTTTCAAAGTGAAGGATTTGTTGAACATTTTTTCAAGGTGAAGGCTTTGTTGAACATTTTTTCAAAGTGAAGGCTTTGTTGAACATTTTTTCAAGGTGAAGCCTTTATTGAACATTTTTTCAAAGTGAAGGCTTTGTTGAACATTTTTGCAAGGTGAAGCCTTTGTTGAACATAAAAATTATTGGTATTATTTTTAAATATTTTTTGTGACAATGAAGTTTTTCTGAGACTATTCTGAAATGTTGATTTTTTTAAAAACTTCTACAGATAACTATACTCATGGGAAACAAAAGTTTGTGAAATAGAAAATTTGATTGCACTCGAGATGAAACTCGCCATAACAAACAAACGAAAGAGCATTATTGGAGAAATAAATGAGAATGTGCAAATATTGAAGAAAGAAATGATGATGATGTAAATAGATATTTTCAACAAGAAGAAGTCCAACCAGGTATGCATGCACATGTTGCCTATATTAAAATTATAGAATTCAAATTTAAATTATTGTTTAATATAATTGATTGTAATTTTGATTTGATGTTTTTCAAAAAACATAAATAGATTTGTCTCATAACGTCGATGAAGTCGTTGAAACAGAAATTGAAGCATAAGTCAAATCACCTATAGGTATGTACATAAATTTGGATAATACAATATGAAAACTTGTATATAGTTTAGTGAATTTATGTTCGGGTTTTATTTTTTAATACAAACTTTAAATTGAAATATGCAGGAGAATCTATCAACATTGATGATAAAATATTATAAAATGTTGATACTGACAAATTTGGGAAGAAAGAAGCTAAGCATTATATAAGATATCGAACTAAGAATATGTATAATACATTTTTCAAAGATGAATCAGTAACAGTACAAGCTCAACTTTTACTCTGTCTAATAAAGTCAAGAAAGTTGAAAGAAGCTACATCATTATTGGGTATTCAAAAGTCAAAAAAAGATACAAGTTCATACAGAATGTCTTTGACATTATAACTAGTGTGTTAAAATCTTTTGGAAAATATCGAAAAAAAGATGTCAGTGTTGCACGTAGAGTGATACAAACAGTAGTTGTTTCATATAGAAATATAAAAGATCATTTAGCAAAACACATGGAAAACGCAATGGGAATGTAATGTCCCCCACCTCTTAGAGAGGTGATGAGGAGACTCAATGGCCTGGGCACCCCCACTAGGTCATAGTCTCACACTGAAGGGGGGAAAGTCAAGAAGTTAAAAGTTATATTTTTTAGTTGACTTAAGAAAGGAAAAGGATAAAGGAGTAAAAGATAACTCAACAGAAGAATAGAAGATTAAACCTGGGAGTTAACCTAACTCAACAGAGAATTAGAAGGAAAAGTATAAGTAAGAGGTTGGGGTGCACCTATTACTCATTCTAGTTTTGGATTAGCATTTGTTATTGCTCTTGAGAATTCAGTTTGGGGGTTTTTCTGTACAAACCCATGGGAGCAACTCAGTGGTGAAATATCCACTCACCTTGTTCCACAACTTGGTCTCGGGGATAAAAGACTCCTCCACACCATTCTAGTCTCAGGGCCAGTTTATCGAGGGAGGTTCGATCCATCTTATCCTGAGGGCCTAGGGCCATTCCGACAGTTGGGTTTTGTTTGCAGGGGCATGACCATCAGTTTGAGGGATTTTTTGGAGGGTTATCATCATTCTATATTTGTCTGCAGATTGGGACGTCATGGACCCATAGGGGACGTCCGATGATTCAGTAAAACTCAGATCTAGGGAGATCTGCTTGAGATCTAAGCTCAAAACTTCTCCCACGGGATTCTCATAGCCTGATCTATATTCTTGGAGAGTTTCATAGCATTTGGAGGCCTCATTCATCAGGGCCGAACCAGCTAGGGTTTCAGTCATCTAGTGGGGCACCCCATTCAGTGGAAAATTCAGATCTACGGAGATTGAGAGGGATCTTGGAGATTTAGGCACTTGGGTTATTCTTACCATTGCCCGATCTATATTCTGGGAGAGTTTCAGAGCATTTGGAGGCCTCCTTAATTAGGGCCGAACCAGCTAGGGTTTCAGTCATCTAGTGGGGCACCCCATTGAGTGGGAAATTCATATCTACGGAGATTGAGAGGGATATTGAAGATTCAGGCACCTGGGTTATTCTTACCATCACCCGATCTATCAATTAGCATATTTCTTAGGGTGATTGGACACTTTTGGCAGCAGGGCCGAGTTATTGAGGGTTTCAACCTTCTATTGGAGTGTGGCATTCTTCAGCTGGAGAGTTTGGCATTCAGATCTACTTGTATTGATCTTCATTTCTTATTCCACCTTTGGAGGCATTATTTTGTATTAGAGGGAGCATTTTGTAGCAGCTCATATCTATTGCTTGTACGACCATCTGAGGTTTATGCCAGATCAATCATCTATTGTATTGATCTTACATTGCTCATAATAAAAAGGTCAAATCTTTGCTTGTTCTTCTACATCTTGAATATATTGTGATCTCCATGTGTTGATGAATCTTGTATGCACTTAATAACTCAATAAATTAGTAGTAGTTAGTGATTCCAAGAAATAATTTGGGTTGGGATCATTACAGTGGTATCAGAGCCTCAATCCTCCAAACCTGTGGAGAGATCGGTGCATGCAGAAGTACAGGGAAATTGTTATGGGTCGAAGGAATATAAACAGCAATGAAACCGAGGTAGAAATAGAAGGGTCAGGAGACGACCATGAGCCTCAAGGATTGGCTCTCTTATTAACTGAATTTGGTAAGTTCCAACAAAACATGAACCGCACAGAAAGCACATTGGTCCAACATTTGGATGAGTATCGGGAAACCAACAGAAGGGGACAGGCTGAAATATCTGAAACCTTGAAGAAAGTTGATGAGAATCTACAGAAAATGAACGAGAACCAAACTAGGATAACTGACCTTCTGATGCAAGTAACCCATCGAGGCAAAGATCCTGATACGT
>ML781630.1:615694-653110 GCA_009831015.1 Picea engelmannii | reverse complement strand
CAAATTCAGGCAATATTTGGTACGTGCAAGGTTTGTGGTCAAATCAGACCATAATAGTCTTAAATATCTATTGGAGCAGAAGGATTTGAATGAAAGACAGCAAAAATGGGTAAGAAAAATACAAGCCTATGAATTTCACATTGAATTCGTCAAAGGAAAGAACAACGCAGTGGCCGATGCATTATCCAGAAGGCCATCCATTTTTGCCATGTTTGGTATGTCAGTCAACTGGAAGGAACACTTGATAGTGGAATACGCAAAGGATCAGTTTGCTTGTCAATTGTTGGATGGGAAAATACAGGATGACAACTTCAGGGTCATAAATAACCTCATCTATTACAAAGTTCGTATCTTTTTAGTTCCTGGATCAGCTCTCAAAGCTAAGATCCTTCATGCATGTCATAACTCACAAGTAGTGGGGCATCAGGGCATCAGTAATACATACAAGCAGGTGAGAGAAAGGTTTGCATGGAAAGGACTCAAGGAAGATGTGATGAAGCATTTCAAAGAATGCACTACATGCCAAGAAAACAAGGATGAGCACACGCACCCTGCAGGACTGTTGCAGCCCCTACCTATTCCAAAGCACAAGTGGGAAAGTATATCCATGGATTTCATCACCAAGTTGCCTAGAGCACAGAGGAAAGATTACATCTTCATGGTGGTAGACAGGTTGACGAAGTTTGCACACTTTTTTCCCATAGCCACAGACTTCAGTGAAGCATAGGTGGCCGAATTATTTTTCAGAGAGGTGTTCAGACTACACGGCCTACCCAAAACCATCATCAGTGACAGGGACAACATATTCATGAGTACGTTTTGGCAGGAGTTGTTCAGATTAGTGGGTACGACATTGACTCCTCGTACTAGCTATCACCCTCAGACGGATGGTCAAACTGAGATAGTCAACAAATGGGTGGAAGGTTACCTCAGAAACTATGTAGCAGGACAACAGAAAGAATGGGTCAGATGGTTACATTTGGGAGAATATTTCTACAACACCATCCAACATATGTCCATTGGCATGTCACCCTTCAAAGATTTATATAGCTATGATCCTTTATCATTTGTGGAGATTGCATTTGGTGACAGCAGGGCTCCGATGGTACAGGATTGGATACAGCAGAGCCAAGACATTCTCAGGGAATTGAAGGATCATTTACANAGGGCACAAAACCAGCAAAAGGTCCAAGAAGACAAGCACAGAGTTGATCGTTCCTTTGAGGTGGGTGATTTAGTTTATTTGAGGTTGCAACCATACAGGCAGGACTCCATTAAAATAAGCGGAGCGGAGAAACTGCAGCCACGTTTCTTTGGACCTTACAGAGTCAGCAGGAGGATAGGGGCAGTAGCTTATGAGTTGGAGCTTCCACAGGGTAGCAAAATTCACAATGTCTTCCATGTCTCATGCCTTAAGAAATCCATCGGTCAACATGTTAGGCCTATTGAGGCATTACCTCCCATGGATGAGGAGGGACAAATTGTTTTGATTCCAGAGGAGGTGTTAGAAGTCTGAGAGAAGAGGCTCTGAAACTGAAGCATCAAGGAGTATCTGATCAGGTGGAAGGATTTACCCATTGAGGATGCCACTTGGGAGCAGGAGCACGTGGTTAGAGAAGAAGGTTTGGAATTGCTTGAGGACAAGAAATTTCAAGCAGGGGAGACTGTAATGTCCCCCACCTCTTAGAGAGGCGATGAGGAGACTCAGTGGCCTGGGCACCCCCACTAGGTCATAGTCTCACACTGAAGGGGGGAAAGTCAAGAAGTTAAAAGTTATATTTTTTAGTTGACTTAAGAAAGGAAAAGAATAAAGGAGTAAAAGATAACTCAACAAAAGAATAGAAGATTAACCCTGGGAGTTAACCTAACTCAACAAAGAATTAGAAGGAAAAGTATAAGTAAGAGGCTGGGGTGCACCTATTACTCATTCTGGTTTTGGATTAGCATTTCCTATTGCTCTTGAGCATTCAGTTTGGGGGTTTTGCTGTACAAACCCTTGGGAGAAACTCAGTGGTGAAATATCCACTCACCTTGTTCCACAGCTTGGTCTTGAGGATGAAAGACTCCTCCACACCATTCTAGTCTCAGGGCCAGTTTATCGAGGGAGGTTCAATCCAGCTTATCCTGAGGGCCTAGGTCCATTCCGACAGTTGGGTTTTGTTTGTAGGGGCATGACCATAAGTTTGATGGATTTTCTGGAGGGTTATCATCATTCTATATTTGTCTGCAGATTGGGACATCGTGGAGCCATAGGGGACGTCCGGTGATTCAGTAAAACTCAGATCTAGGGAGATATTCTTGAGATCTGAGCTTGAAACTTCTCCCACGGGATTCTCATAGCCCGATCTATATTCTTGGAGAGTTTCAGAGCATTTGGAGGCCTCATTCGTCAGGGCCGAACCAACTAGGGTTTCAATCATCTAGTGGGGCACCCCATTCAGTGGGAAATTCAGATCTACGGAGATTGAGAGGGATCTTGGAGATTCAGGTACCTGGGTTATTCTTACCATTGCCCGATCTATATTCTGGGAGAGTTTTAGAGAATTTGGAGGCCTCCTTCATCAGGTCCGAACCAGCTAGGGTTTCAGTCATCCAGTGGGGCACCCCATTCAGTGGGAAATTCAGATCTACGGAGATTGAGAGGGATATTAAAGATTTAGGAACTGGGTTATTCTTACCATCACCCGATCTATCAATTGGCATATTTCTTAGGGTGATAGGACACTTTTGGAAGCAGGGCCGAGTTATTGAGGGTTTCATCCTTCTATTGGAGCGTGGCATTCTTCAGCTAGAGAGTTTGGCATTCAGATCTACTTGTATTGATCTTCATTTCTTATTCCGCCTTTGGAGGCATTATTTTGTATTAGCGGGAGCATTTTGTAGCAGCTCATATCTATTGCTTGTACAGCCATCTGAGGTTTATGCCATATCGGTCATCTATTGTATTGATATTACATTGCTCATAATAAAAAGGTCAGATCTTTGCTTGTGCTTCTACATCTTGAATATATTGTGATCTCCATGGGTTGATGAATCTTGTATGCACTTAATAACTCAATAAGTTAGTAGTAGTTAGTGATTCCAAGAAAGAATTTGGCTTGGGATCATTACAGGGAACCTCAATAAAAACATTGTACAAACATAGAAAATTTTGATTGCAAATGATGAACTTGTTTTTTGGATAGTGATTTATAGAAAACCCTACAAAGATAGACTTGCTGAAAATGTTAAATAATTGGCCCGTAATGTTTGGTTGACAGAATCTCGTGTTTCACCACATACAAGGGATTTGTTTTGATGAAGAATAACATGAAAATAATATGAATAACATCCAAAACATATATTTCCAATGACAAAAATAGAATTGTTCAATACGTTCAAAGAAGAGCACAAAGAAGTTAAAATTTTCATCAATACATTTGTGCAACAAAAACCATGGTTTGTTAGACCCATCACTATTTGTGACACTTGTTGTTGTCGTTATCATGTGGAATTTGAGTTATATTATGAAACTTTTCTTGTTTTTGGTAAAATTTTATGGCCAAGTTCACCTCCTCCTTCCACATTCCGTGCTTTTATATCTGAAATTCTATGTGAAAGAGAAAGTGATGAATTATTTTACCAAAAAAAAAAATGTGTTGGTGGAAAGAAATGTGATCATTATGGAAATCTAAGTTTCTTTCACTCAAAGTATCCTATTGACATGAATGATCAATCATTTTCTAATATAACAGTCAATTGGAAGAGATATGAATATATCAACAGCATGACTCCACATTCTTCAAATGTTATTTCCAAAAGGATTGATTTGAAAGTAGATAAAATATGTGTGATAGATTGTTTGAAGAAGTTTGAGGAAGAAATTTATAAATACACCAAGAATTCACATAGATATCGATGGAAAGACCTACAATTCAAACAATCCTATGAAGTGTTTCCACTAGGTACAATTTTGTATGTAGTTGATTTTGCAGAGAATTACACATTCGTTGCACAAAAATAAATACAGAGTGAATATTATCATTTTGATCAAGTCACTATATGTGTCCATGATCTATATAGACATGTTCAATGGAGTATTGATAACATAGAAAGCACCAATGACAATCATCATGTTATTAAATAATATCACTTTTATATAAGTGATGATCGAGCACACGACACACATTATGTACAACAGTGTTTTGATAAATTTTATGATTCATTGAAAGAACGCGCGATCGGATTCGATCGACATTGGATATGGCCAGATGGGTGTGAGGGTCAGCTCAAATCTTCAAAATAATTCTATTGGTTGTGTCATCTTCATAAGAAATCAAACATTACATATTGTTGGAATTTTTTTGAGACTAGTCACAGAAAAGGAGAGCACGACGGTGCAAGGGCATGTGTAAAACAAGCACTTCGAAGGTATCAGATGAACCCTCATGTCAATCGATTTGAATTCGTTGATCAACTTGTTGAATGGTGCAAAATGGTGCTAAGCCATGAAAATAATTCATCAAGGGATGTGTGCAGGTGTGTCTATATATACATGTTACACATGTACACATGATATTTTTATTCGCGTGATCAAATTTATATGATCTTCAATCATTTTCTTGAGATATTTCAAGTTAACAAGTTCTTGTCTTGTGTAGGTTTTTTTGGTATGTTTGAATCCAAGATGTAAATAGTTCAATACCATATGAATCTGGTACAATACATGGGACACAAAAAATGCATCCAGTTAAAACAAAATGCTATCAAAATGTGTTTTCATTTGATAGAAGACATGAGTCTTGTTTTTGTTCAGTTTTCATAGAGGACACAGAATCCATAGATATTTGTGAAAATGAAAATGCAGAATATTTTAAAGCTTGGAGACATTCCGAACATAATATAAAATGAAAAATTCCACTTGCAAGCTCAGAGGAGATGGAATCAAATGAAACTATAGTGTCAGTTGATGGCGACAAAGTTTGTGATCTTGTTAGAGAAGGTAATTTGTATGTTACAAATGTTTGAAAATATATTTTTTAAATATTTAAACAACTTGTAGATGCACTTGTAAGTTGGATATATAAAAATTATATATATAGTAGACAAGTTTAATGGCACATGCATGTGTGTTAATATAACATAAAATACTTGTTGGAACACATCGAATTATTTGCAGGAGATTTCTTTGTCGTGGTTTCACCTATAGACAACATTGAAAACGAGAAATATTATTTGATGCGATGCACAGAAAAAAAAAAAAAAAAAAAAAAAAAAAAAAAAAAAAAAATGAGGTTATTAGAAGATTTTGATGATAATGCTTTTGTATATGAAAGATGATCCATCGTATTGAAAGGCTATTTTTTTCAAGAAACCCATCAAACCGATAGCCATGTTCACTTTCAAGACTATCAATCAGATGTCATAAGTTGTCAATCTAGTCATTTGGTATGTGCAACACATATAAAGTTAATAGAAGTTCAATCAAGAAAAAAAACAAAAGTTAGAAAATGGAAAATGTCCAAATCCAATCATGAACGAGTAATTGAAGATGGCATACCATTACGATTTCTTTAAACAAGTGATGTATACATTCTATAATTTACAAAATGAAATGAACGATGGTTAAAATTTACGATAAGTTTGATGCAATTGACTCAATTTTGAACATGTGATTCTTCTTACTCACTCGTGAACCTGACTTAGTGTAAACCTCCAAACCTAACTTAGTGTGTTGCATAGTTATCATCATGCCTTCTCAACTTTCTCGATATGTAAGTGATCACTCGACCATATTGCATCAAGACTCCTCTTAATCCTTCCTTGGAGACGTCAGTGTATACCAAGAATTTCGTGTCCATGTCAGCGACCCTTAATATCGGTGTTGTCGTCAACAATTCCTTGAGCCTCTGAAATGCCTATGCACATTTCTCATTCCAAACAAACTTCTTGTTCTTCTTCTATAATTTCATGATTGGATTTGCTATCTTCGAAAAACCCTCAATGAACCGTCGATAGTATCCTGCTAATCCCATGAAGCTACGCACTTTGGGGACATTCGTCGACACAGGACATTCCATAATAGTCTCGACCTTTGCTAGATCCATAGCGATACATTCATCGGAGATGACATGCCCTAAGCAGTGAATCTTTGATTGATAAAATGAGAATTTAGACAATTTCCCATAAAATTTGTTCTCTCGTAGACACTGTAGTACCAAGCACAAGTGTTTGTCATGCTCCTCCATCGTCTTAGAGTAAATCAAATATCATCAAATAATACTTGTAAAAACTTGTCCAAGTATTCGCGGAAAAATACCCCAGGGGCATTTGTCAGTCCAAAAGGTAAAACAGTAAAATCACAATATCCAAACCTCATCTTAAAGGAAGTCTTAGGGATGTCATCCTCCTTGATCTGTAACTGGTGATACCCTGATCTCAAGTCGATTTTTAAAAACATCGTCGCGCCTTTCATTTGATCAAATAGATCATCAATCCTTGGCAACGGATACTGATTCTTGATCATTTCCTTGTTTAATTGATGATAGTCAATGCAGAGTCTCCACGACCCTTCCTTCTTATGTATGAAGATAACAAGTGCACCCCACGGTGACACACTTGGACATGTAAGTCCTAGGTCCAACAACTCCTTCAATTGCATTTTCAACTCCTGTAACTCAAGGTTCGACACACGATAAGGCGTTATTGCTATCAGTTCAATTCCTAGTTTTAATTCGATGGTAAATTCCAGTTCCTTCTCTAGTGACATCCCAGGTAACTCCTAAGGGAAGACGTCCTCAAAATATCACACCACTGGAAGTTTTTCTAGACCTTCTTCTACAACCTTCTCGTTTAACGCAAGGATCCCATAAATCTTACATCCCTTGCGCATGATTTTCCATAATTGGAAGGAAGAGATGAACCTCAGGGAAACTCCCCGGTTCCGACCCACAATCACGTGTCTCTATCCCTCATCATCGACTAAGCTCAACCGTTTCATCTTAGAGTCGAGTACTGCATCATGTGATTCCAACCAGTCCATATTGATCATGACATCATAATACCCTAAGGTTGTGATGTATAGGTTGGCCCTAGTGACAAACTCTCCCAAGTTAAGGCTACAGCCCTTCACCTACCCTCCAAACTTTTGTTTGCCTCCTGCAGCCAATTCTACAAAGCTAAACTTGTCTTGTTCGACTTTATTTACCTTAATTATTTTTAGCATTGCACCATAAATAAACTCTCGGTAGCACATGTACCTATAAAAATACTAAGGGTTTATTCAGCGACGGTACCTAACGTCTCGAGCAGAGTCAACTGGTGCTCTGCCTGGTAGTTATTCACTGCTGCATGAATCTGATGGGCCTTTTCCAAATCCCCCACAATAGTGGGTATGGTTGATCCAGATGCTATGGTCCTCTCCACTGGGAAGTCACACTGGTAATGTGCCTCCCCACATGTCCAACACCCTTTCTTTGGTCCAGTACTCCTAGTACCTGAAGTAGAAGTTGATGACCCACCATCCTGGAACCCTAGTTTGTTCTGTTGAACAGGCCTAAACGGTTGTTGTTGTGGTCGATGTTGTTTCTCTTGTTGTGGTCCTCGGTAAGGAGTCCATTGTTGATGCATTGGTAACCAATATGTAGTGAAAGTGGATCCTCTCTGGAAGCCATGATATCCTCGTGAATGTCTAGCTAGTGTCTGATGCTTTTGCGCACCAGATGACACCTGCCCTGTTGGTCTTGATGGAGTCCTTCTCCGACCCCTACTGAAAATATCATCTTCTACTATGAGGGCCTTCTAAACAACATCATGCAAGGTATGAGGCATCAAAATCCTAACCTTTGCACGAATGTTGACATTAAGGCCAAACATGAACTTTTGGACCTTAATTTTCTCGGTATTCAAGTGGGGATCATACCAAAGTATCTCCATGAAGAAGGCCCCGTACTCGGGCACCATACGATGACTCTGTCTCAAGGTGTTGAACTCGTTGAGTTGATGCTCAATGAATATCTCAAACAGATACCTCTCCTGGAACCGTTCCTCGAATAGTTCCCATGACACATGCTTGACTGTCATGTTCAACTATGGCAGGAGAATCTTCCACCATAGAAGAGTGTTCCCCTATAGTTGAAAGACCTCCATGCAGACCTTTATATTGGAGGTAAAGTCACGAAGTGAAAAGCACATCGTCATATTCTCCAACCATGCCTCGGTGGCTACGTCATCTGGGGCACCAAAGAACTCAAGAAACTTGACCTTCTCAAGTTCTCAATAAATTCTACTAGTACCGACTGGAGTGCGCGGTGGACCCTCAGGGGGTGTCGACACCCTGGCCTCATATCTATCCAAACGACTAATCAATTCCTTAAACATCTGCTTAAAGGACCTCATCATCCCAACCACATCACCCATAGCTATTTGTTCCTGCCTAACAACCTATTTGTATCCCTGGGGGTTAGAAACCCCAGGTGTGGATGCTACCGGGGGTGTCATGCCTCCTCCCCTAGCACCCCGTCGTCTGCCTCCACGACGTCCTCTAACCAAAATTACTGGAACGAATACAAACAATTTAATTAGCAACCTTATAATCAAACAACTAATCAACGAAAGTCATAGTTATCCCAAGTCCCAGGTCGAACCCACTCTGATACCATATGTAATGACCCTTGTCGTTATGACAACATGCGGTGCATAACAAGTAAATTTTTATTTTATTTTTAAAAGCAGGAAGGTAACAACGACCACAATTAATCAACACAACTTGGCAACGAACACAATGCATGCAATCATGCAACATACAAGCACAATGACCTAGCATACTACTACATCATGCATCTTAAGCAACAAACAAAATTTCAATCAAGCGAAGAATAAAAATGACTAAGCTAACTGACAACATCAGATTCAACCCAATGCAACCAACATCAATGACACAAGTAATGAGAAACAAACACATTAAAACATTACAGAGAAAGTACAAACATCAATTCCAATAATGACCATCATCATCTAGAAGCACAAGACCCAAGGTCGAGTTATCATATGCACTTGTCTCTCAAGCACGCCTTGATCCCATCATAAGGAATCATGTCGCCACCTTGCGACAAGCACAATAGTAACTAAGGCGCAAACTTAAACAATCACAAAAACTTTAAAACAAGACACAAAAACCCAACGACCACAATTAATCAACACAACTTGACAACGAACACAATGCACGCAATCATGCAACATACAAGCACAATGACCTAGCACACTAGCACATCATGCATCTTAAGCAACAAACAAAATTTCAATCAAGCGAAGAATAAAAATGACTAAGCTAAATGACAACATCAGATTCAACCCAACGCAACCAGCATCAATGACACAAGTAATGAGAAACAATCACATTAAAACATTACAGAGAAAGTACAAACATCAATTCCAATAATGACCATCATCATCTAGAAGCACAAGACCCAAGGTCAAGTTATCATACGCACTTGTCGCTCAAGCATGCCTTGATCCCATCATAAAGAATCATGTCGCCACCTTGCGACAAGTGCAATAGTAACTAAGGCGCAAACTTAAACAGTCACAAACACTTTAAAACAAGACACAAAAACCCAACGCCAGGAATCCCAAAACTTAACTATCATACCTAAACGAAATATATAACAATAGCACTCGAACAATCAAGTTAGCAAGGCACAAGGTAACTACCTTCAATACATGATTAGTTTGTGCAACATCTACAAGTCTCACATTAGAAATTTTCCAACACAATACTATTCAACACAACGTATCCAACCTCAATCTAACATTAAAAGAACAAACCACACTCCCTATAAACACCCCTTTAAAACAGTACACGTACACGTGAAGGATATATTTAAACAAATTATTATCTAACATGAATAGTCATTATATAACAAGTAGCAAGGATTCCATTAAGAGCATAAACAACACTCTCTTTAAACACCCCTTTAAAATAGTATAATGAAGGATCTTATTTTAAACAAATTATTATCTAACATGGATAATCATTATATAACAAGTAGCAAGGCTTCCATTAAGAGCATAAATAACACTCCCTTTAGACACCCCTTTAAAATATGAGGAATAAAGCAACTTAATTTTAATAATTACTATTTGTCATATGGGGATTCCAAGATATACTCTCATAAAGTTCCCTTGCAAGTTTATTAACAAGCTACATTTCCCAATGACTGGAGAATCATAATTATGTATCTGAAGTTTAATTCTTGAGATGACTTAGAAAATTCTTGAAGGTTACTTTACACCCAACAATACAATGTGCATTGGGTGTTAGAAAAATAAATTAAAATAAAACATGAGTTTGTGTTTAGCTATTAAAGTATGATTATGCATTGATCATGCTCCTTGATGTAAATGTATTGACGCACAACAACAACATAATTATACCCCACTCAAGATAATAACTCAATTAATTAAAAGAACAACAACAAAAATCTACACTTCATCTCTAAGGGTCTAAGATAAAGTCAAAGACGTCAGCGATAATATTTGAAATGCATCCAGAACTGTTGATGTAGTCATCAGAAATTTTGAATATCCACTATAGTGAACTGAACCTTTCGATTGCCACTTTTACAGTGTACGTATTATTAACTGCAGAATGCGTTGGAATTACTTACAATAACTTGGATAAATTTCGAGACAAAAAAATCTACGTCTATAGCAGCATCCAGATTTATTATACAGTCAGAAACACTCCTCCTGCCATAAACTCGAGATAGAAGGAATCAACAAATCGCCCAGCCACCCAACCGCCGAGGGGACACTGACAACGCGCAGAGGGTCGGGCGGTCGGCACGCATGAAGGATTGCAAAATTTAAATCTGTGGGTAGTCCCACTGAAATCGTGGAAGTAAGGAGAGTGTTAGCAAAAAAAAAAAAGCGCTGCTACAGGATTAAACTCGTGGGAGATCCACTGGAATTGGGAATCAATACGTTGCATAAAAAGGGAAGACCGTCGCTACAGGAAAGGAATTCGAGGCCAGTTCTTTGGGATCAAGGAAACAAGGGAGGCATTGCGTTAATAGAAACCGTCGATTAGAATAAAAACTGTCCAAGAAAACTCTGAAATTCGCCGGTAAATATTTGATCTTAGTGCAAATCGGAGTAAAATAAATTTCCGGGAGTAAACTTAAAAGGACAAGGTAGAAATGTTGCATAAGAAGTAACTTGTTGGGAAAAAATAAGGAATAGCTCGATGTACAAGAGAGGTAAAAACACAAATAGAAAATCCCCCAACTTGGGAAGCTCGTGGAAGGAAAATGTGCAGAGATTTTCCGAGGAGAAAACGTTGTAAATAAGAAAGAACAGTAATAAAAACGTAGACATCAAGCAGTAAATAAAAACACAGTAATTAACAAAGCCATCATCACGCAATAAATAAAAATACATTAATGAAATGCAGAGGAGATAAAACGTTTGGTGAACTGGAGAGACATCCCCAAAATCATTGTGTGGAAGCATGAGTTGCAGAGAATAAATCACAATAATTGTAGAGGCTAAGGAGGGAATAAACACCCAAGAGAGAATTCCTAGCTGGGCAAAGAAATGATCCTACACTTATTATACATGCACAAGAAAGGAGGGCATTTGAATCTAAATATTTAACACCGGAGTGAAAGACAGTCGATTTGGCTCCTGGTCGACTGCTCAACCACAGACTAATAACTTAAGGATAAAAGAATGGAAGATAAAAACACAAATCTACATCCAGATCTTCTCCGTGGATAGCAAATAAATAAAAACGCAACAAGGAATAAAGACAATGCAGGCAAGAGATATAAAGCGCAGGAAATTTTTGAGTCTTGGCTCATTCTGGCCATGTGCCATTAGATAGTAACTCGGAATTAAACGACACTGTGGGTAGCAAGGTTTCTTACAGGATGAATCAAGCGACAAGGAGATTACAATTACCAATTATAATTTTACCAAAAATATGTTACAATCACCGTAGAAACACATGTGCAAGGAAATATCATGGAAATTAAATCATCATCTGAATACAGTAAACTAAACAAGTGTAAATTAAATTTTATTACAATTAACAACTTTAACAAGCATACCTCTACTGACAACGATGAAGCTAAGATGTGCTCCTACACGTTCGCTCAATCCAGATCCCGCTTGTCGACCGATGAGAGCTCACCGGTACCTCCCATCCAACTCTAGGGGTACTCTTATTTCACCTAAGCCCCCCTGAGCCGTAAAGGGGCCATGCACATGATACCAAAGAATGATAGCACCCAGTTTACCTCGCAAGGTCGAGCTACCACTCGTCACCCGAGATGGGTATCCCAACTCCCACAAGAGAAAATTCAATCAAGATGAAATTTTAGCAGCGTAACGTTACGCAAGCCAGATGTGATCCATACTCCTCCTCCATCGTCCTTTTTATAGAGTTTCTTAGTCATTAGTTTCTCAAACCCTCTTTAGATTCCATTTTCATTTATTTAATTAGGAAAAACCTTCCCCATGCACATGTCGCCTAATCCCCTAGTTGCATCAGAAAATCAATTTATTAATTAATTGAATTTGTCCATTTCCCTCACCCACCTAAAAGCGTTCCTAAAAACACTCCTCAGTGTCCCATTATTCCCTTACAATTATTAAATGACTTACGCCTTACTTAATTCCTAGTTGAGTTCATAAATAGAAAGTTCCAAAGGCTAGATTCCTTACTAAGTAGCCATTCTCCTTTTTCTTTAAATTTCCTCTTTTCTTTAAGTTTTCCCTTTTCCTTAGGTTTCCCCCTTTTCTTTAAGTTCTCATTTTTCTTAAAGTTTCCCCTTTTTATAACTAAGTTCAGAATTAGCAGGTTTAGACAAAAACAACCAAATAACCCTTTTATTAATTAAACATTTATTTAAAATTTCTACTTTAATTATTAATGCTTGAATTTTCTTTACCCCCTTCTTGTTATATGTCTAATTAGTTTTTTTTGTTCTAAGGTTCTACTCAGCCCTAGGTTTTCAATTTACTAGGCTTGGGGATAGTTCTTAAAAGAAAAATTAGATATTAAACTTACTCATCACATCATTCATTTTAAGGCCAACCAGGTCTTGAGGAGGTATAGTTTTCTAGACACTAGGTTTGTTCACTTACCAGTTAAAATCGCAACATGCCCTTCAGGATGCACTACGTGATCCAAGGGTGCCACTCGCCTCTTTATTTTTTATTTGCATGGTGTGCCCTTCAAGATGCACTACATGCTCCAAGGGTGCCACTCACCTCTTGATTAAATTTGGTAGATGTCAAACCCCTGGAGTCAATACTCCGCCAAGTGATCTTGTGGGAGACTAAGGGCCTCTAAGGAATAAGGAACATGCCTTATTGTGTACCCGTTAGAATCATCGTGAGAGACTATCACAGTCTACCCTCACGACATCGTGGATCTTCTCGAACTAGGTAATCATTAACCTACAGTTCGAGCCATAGCGGGAGTGCTAGTAGGCTATGGCAGGGCTACTGCCACAGCTCTCCCTCAATGTCTATGGTTGTCGTGAGTGACCCCTTTACTCCAAATGTGAGTATGTTCAGCAAGCTATCGTCAGCTTGCATCCATCAATGAATCATGTCAACAATAAAAATCAACATCATAATATCTAATCATATGTACATATGTCACATCAACAACATTCAAACCCTAACAGTGCACTCCCTAACTCGATCCGGAGTCCAAGGGGTTTCATCGATGCCTCGACATCCTCAACGTCCAGAGTCATGCACACTCAGAAGAACCCAGTCAATAGCACCTGTCTATGTATATACAACAAAATAATATATCATCAAATCCACAGTATCTTATAATCATAATCAAAAGAACCAATAGTATAATGACCCGGAGCACTTGCACGCAAGTGTCCTCAAAGAATAAGTTCACTCAGTGTGTGCAAGAGCGTGATGTTACATTTTTAAAGAGAAAAATTGTGTGCTTGTAAATTCTCTTATGTACATGTAGAATTTTCAAAAATATCCATATTAAGTCATTCTTCAAGGAAAATACTTATATCCTCTTCTGCAGTGGAATAGTGGAATTCACTTCATTGTATGAAGAAAACACATCTCCATATTACACCATTCTTGGACAAGAAGGCAAGGAAGGCAATCGAAAAAAAATTGGAATCTTCCCCTTTTCTGATGTGGGATAGAGTTTGCTCTCAAATAATCAAATTCTCAAGTTCAAAATTTCTTGATTCATGATCTAAAGTTTAAACATGTATAAATACGATCAGGAATAAGATCATGCAATCATATTTTTAAATCTAGAATAGTTTGGGTTGAATCATGATATAATATTAAATAAGATCAGTATCCAAGTGAATTTGGAATCTTCCCTCTTTTTTATGTGGGAGATCTATGTTTTGTTCTCATATAATCAAATGTTAGATTTAAGAATTAGGTTTGCATCATAATCTAAATATAAATAATATCGAATGTACCATTTTAGACGACGATAAGCTTATATAGGAGTTCTATATATTTAAAAATTATTTATTGAAGCATTGAGAAGTTATATAGACAATAATTGAGTAGCCCTTCTATGAATAGGACAGTCTTAATTAAAACGTTGATCAAACATAAATTTTTAAAAAGTAAAAATATATATGCATATTCAACACAAATGAGATTGAACACTTATATATAAAAGGCCCAACATAAAAACAAACTAAAACTCACTAATGTGCAATGTACATATATTTATATAAGCATCATTCTGAATAGATTCATCCTTCTCAGGTATGGATGCATCCTCCTCAATCCCAATCTCTAGCACTCTCTTCTCCACATTTCCCTATAACAGATTTTAAATTTAAATAATTTTAACAAATTAAATTATAGTTTTAAATTTTGAAACATGTAATACCTGTGTTGTGCCAACCTGAATATCATCAACCACATAAGAGGATGGCATTCCCATTGTCAGTTGAGTCACGTTCTTACCCACCATACCCTAAGATTCAATAAATTATATATTGTTTAAGACACTTTTCTTTTAAATTAATAATTTAAATGACATTGCAATTTTCATATATAACTAAATTTGTTTTCAACATGCAATGATACCTGTGAACTCCCACCCTCTTCAAACTCTCCCAATGAGAATTGGGAAAAGCCTTCCCAAATAGTGGGAGACGGAATAGGAATCTGTGTTTACATTAATACAAAAAAATAAAAATAATGCATGTTGATTATTCAACAAGTTCTGAAGTTTGGACAACTAAAGTGGATATTTTTAAGCATATACATGATTCAACCCTTCCAAATTTAAGCTCGATGAATCAATTCCCCTATTCACTGGAGATTCATTTAAAAAATCACCAAACTGCAATGAATGATGATAGCAACCCAATTATTTTTAAAGATACAATGATATGTATCTAGAACTACAAGAAAACTATCCTCAAATGCATGAAAAAATTTACTAGCTATAACACATACCAATCTGGTGTTTGGTTCATCATTTTGAATTAACTCCTTCAAACTATTACGGAAATGTTTGAAGGAGTTAATTCGCAAATATCTATGGACCCCATCATCTAGGAGAAAATGAATCCTTGCTTCATCACTTGGACTGAATAGCCAACCACATCGGATCCATATTTGGGATCTGATGTGGTTGGCTATCCAGTCCAAGTGATGAAGGAAGGCTTCCTTATCTCCTGGTCGAGGGGGTCCATAGACATTTGTGACATAGCCTTGTTTTCTCAAGCCAATAAGGTGAAAGAAGGCTTTGATGGTCCATTTAGAGGTGAAAACACCATCAAGTAAAACTGTGGTTGGATTCCAAAGAATCGTTAGGCCACCAGCTACCCCCTTGGCATCCACTTCCACATGTTGGGCCTGCTTCCATCATTTCTAAAGAGTAGAAATAGCTTCCTCTCCTACACACTTTGTTTCCTGTAGAAGAAGTATATCCGGTTGTTCCTTCTTGATTCTTTCTTTGAGAAAACATTGTTTTCTTTTTGCGTTAAGTCCCTTTATATTCCAAGATAGCATCTTCATGAGGACGATGGGGGTTGGAGGGGAGGGAAATTGTTTGATATCAAATGAATTTGACCTGAGTTGACTAGAAAATCACCAACATATTGAATAAGTTGGTGTTTTGTTTTTCTGCCTCTCTTTTTCTCGTCTTTTGTGGGTTTGCATTGTTCCTTTGAAGTGCCTTATTTAATTAAAAGATTCATACTGGCTTGGGTTGATCCTTTTTCCAGAGAGTTGAGAAAGACTTTGTGTACTTTGCGTAGCTGATCTAGTGGTATGGTATATAGTTGTTGCTTGTAGTAAGCTTGCTCTAGGTGCACCATATCTCTTCCTGCGAGCTTCTGATCCTCCAGGTCTGTGTCTGGATCTCCCATTTTCGGCCCCAGATTCGCAGGAAGGGAGGTCTCTGTGGTTGGTGGTTGCAGAAAAGTTGGGGTAGGGGGTTCGGGATTAACAAAGTTTTTTTAGTTACAGGGGTTCTCAGAGGGATGGTTGAGGAGGAGGGGGTATCTGACAGGGTTTGAAGGGCTTCGAAGGAATTCTTGGTTGGGGGTTCTAAGGGGGTCTGGGGGTGGTCTTTCTTAGCTAGATGTCTACACCTATCCATGACTTGGGTGAAACCATCCTTGGTTTTGTCAGGGTCTTCCGGAGAGGGTTTAGTGGGGTTATTTAAAGGGCATTCACAGAATATATGACCATGCTCATGGTATTTTCGCCAATGAAAGGGGATGTACTCATAATCTAGTGTTTGGGACCATTCATCATCTTGGTTATCTAGGGTAATGGCTCCGGGGAGGTGTTTGGAGATGTTCATATAAAGACAAATGTGGGCATAGGCAGTGTGCCTTAGTTGTTTTGTCGCCTCTGAGGCTTTGACGTACCTTAATTTTACATATTAAAATAGGTTCTAGATCATGTGTTTATTTCAATTTTTATTTCAAAGTAAATATTTGTATTTCACATTTTCTTGAATAAATATATTGAAATATCGAAAAGAAACCAAAGATGAACATAACAAGTTTAGTGTTGGATTGTCATTTCATTGTGAATTTTCAATAAACAAACCAAGGATGAACATAACTAGTTTAGTTTTGCACTGTCATTTCATTGTGAATTTTCAATTTTGAGTTCATAGTTTTTACTAAATTTTGGATTGATATGAGTCTACGCCCTATCAAAATAAAGGAAGGGCATATATTGATGCAATGATCAATATGCTTAAATTTGCAATTTGAATTGTTAAATTCAATTGATTATCACTTGAATGGAATGGAATAAAACCCATATCACCCAATGAAAACCGGCTTTTACCTTGGTAATCTAATACTAATTTTTTATCACGATGGACTCAAACTTTCTTTTTATGTTTTCAATCTCATAAGAATCTCTCATATATTTTTAATATACAATATTGTTTGTTGTTTTTTCCATTCTAATATTATTAATAGGAGGCAATTGAGAAGTGTGAAAGCTAACTTGAGCAACCCGCTAGTCCTCAACCCTCATATCTGATTTTAGTTTGGGGTAAGGGGATCCAAAGTGGGAAAATCTACTTTGATGACTTGTTTGACTATTTTCAACCATATTTCCAAATCAAATAAAATTTAAATTGTAAGTTAGAAACTATAATTTGATAACTACCTAGATCTCCCATCACTACAGAATTAGCTCCATTGTATACAGAATCGGCTCTACTTCACATAGTACAAATCAAAAAAAAAAAAAATTATAAGTTAGAAAGTATAATTTGATAACTACCTAGATCTCCCATCACTACACAATAAACTCCATTGTATATAGATTCGGCTCTACTTCACATAGTACAATGATGTTTATAAATAAAATGAAATAAAACATTTTTAATTTCAGCATGGTATCTTAAAACATAAATTAACCTTTCTTTTTTGTAAATAAAGTAGGATCCTTATATTAATAATTGTTTATGTATATACAATGCAACCTATTATCCACCTGGTTTGCCACAAAAGGGAAACCAGAACAGGTGGCTTTCAACAAAATCTTAGAGTTTGACGCGTCACAACATAAACAAAAAATTATGAACAAAACAATGATCAGAAACTGGTCGCCATGACCATCTAATTTGTGTCATGAGGCAGAGATGTTTCCCATATTTGAAGAGGTGACAAAACCAAAAGGAGAGAAAACAAAAAAACTCGGATGTGTTATTCTCTGTGCAAGCTCGGGCTGCCATGGATGTTGTAGGTAAGGACAAACTTATGGCCGCAAGTTGGGAAGTGATTATGCACTGGAGCATCCGCCAAAGCATCGAACAAGATATCTATTCTCTGGCCAAGTGTTGGCCCTAACCAAGTTTTGAGGAACACTTGCTCAGATTTGACCATTTTTGGGAATTCGACAGCTTGTCAAAGACGGAGCGCAACGCGAAGCGAAAATCGTGGAAGTTAGAACCCTTTTTGGGTCCTTTTGAATTTTGGGGGATAATGTAATGGGATTGGGATGTTGGCCCATGGGTTTACCCATGCTTAGGTCCACTTTTGTATGTATAAATAAATATGAAGTAGATGTGAAGTAGGTGTGATTGCTTAGTGCAAGTGGATGATATATCTATGTGATGTAAGCTAAGTGCCAAGGGTTGAATCTGTGTGATCAAGGCTTTGTTCATTTTTTGTAAGACTTGCAGAGCCGAGTGCAAGTCTCTATGAGAGACTGTAAAAGGCTTTGTGCTATAGTGCAAGGAAGAAGGATCTAGCGAGTTGCGCAGATCTTCTATCCTATGCGAAGAGGGATTTGGATGGCTCTGTGTTGTAACCTGATTAACTGAAGCTAATAAAGAAGAAGATTTTGTGGACGTAGCCCTAGGGTGGGGGTGAACCACGGTAAATATGTGGGTTGTGCTTTGTGCCTTGACCTGATGTGCTTGTCTCTTCCTTTGCTAAGTGCTTTGATGTGTTTAGATAGATCTATTCATGCTTTGTGCTTTTTAGATATGAATGGATGTTAGATCTGGTATGTAAGATGCTTAGTGCTTTATCGGTCGAATCTAATATATCTTTTTGTGGCTAAGTGTTGAATTATCTTATATCTAAGTACATACTGTGATGCTCTGTGCTATCTGCAAAGTATCATAAGGGTTGAATATTGATGAATAATCTATGCTAGGTGATTGCTAAGTTTTATAATCATAGAGATGTGTCTCGGCTAAGGTTGCAGACACATGAGTCTAGCAACCACCCCTGCCTCTACCATGGGTGAGACTTCATATGCTTCGCAGGTGTTGCCAAAAGGGCCAGTATCTAGAGTTTTGTTGGTGCATTGTTGTAGTGTTGAACCCTGGGTCTTCCCATGTGCCAACAAATGGTTCCGTTATCGGGACCTGAAACTGTTATTGTTAGGAACTAAGCAAAAGAAGCTTTGTGCAAAGATTCATCCTAAAATTGTGAAATCTTTGTGCGTGGATCTATGCCCTAGTGCGGAGTGATCCACTTGATCTGAAAATATTTGTGTTGAAGAAGGAAGGACAGATCTGAAGGAAAGAAGTCAGATCTGCAAGAAAAGAGGTAAGATCTGTAAGCTTTGTTCTCTGATAAAGGTAAGAATAGTTAAAATTTCTTAGATCTGGAAGCTTTGTGCCCTGTAGAAGTAAAAGAAGTGAAAAATTTTGTTTCTAAAGTATGGATTTAGGTATGCTTGATAGATTTTTTCCTAGCTTGAAAACTAGGGCATTATTAGATGAAAGAATGTTTGATATGAATAGATCTGATAAGAATAATGAAAGATATGATATACGTATGCATAGAAATAATTTTTGGACTAACCAATGGATGCATGATCCTAGAAATAAATTTTTGCAGACTAGCCATTATGACCCTAGCAGGCAGTACAAAAAAATTTGGGGATCATTGAAGAGAAAGAGAGGATTAACTCTTTGTTACAGTTGCAGAAGACCAGGACATCTTGCTAAAGAATGCCCTGGGAGAAACCCTAGTTGCCTCTATTGTAAGGTTATGGACCATGAAGTACTGGATTGCCCTAGAATGATTGCTAGACTTGAAAAGCTGAATATGGAGCAAGCAAACTCTGAAGGAGATCAAGAGACTAAGATTATAGAAGAACCCCAGAAAGAATCAGAGATTATGTTACTGAAAATGAAAGAAACCCTGGATGAACATAAAGATGTTAGTCTGTCAGAGATCTTCAAAGAAAAGGAGAAAATTGAAGTAAGAATAGGAGACTTCGACATTGAATGTGCTCTGGATGAGGGAACACAGATAAACATTATGACAGAAAGTACTTGGGAAACCCTAGGAAGGCCTACTATGGTTCCCTCACTAGGAAAAATAAGGTTGTTTAAAGGAAAAATGGTAACCCTATGTGGCAGGATTACCCAGATAGCTATGAGTACCCATGGAGCTTCGATAGAGGAAGAATTCGAAGTTATTAAATTTATTGAGGATCATGCCCCATTTCCATCTTTGTTAGGAAATATCTAGATTGAAAAAGACCAGATTCGGAGAAAAGAAGAAAAGGAAGCCCTAGAACAGAAGAAGCAAGAACTCATGGAATTTATGACTAGAAGGATTGCCTACTTGATGGAAGAATAAGAGAACAAATATAAGATATTGGACACCAGGGACTTGGATGTCGAAGCTATAAGAGAATTAGAGGAACCATAGAAGACCGAAATGCCTAATCCATATGATGAAGGAGTATTACCTTTAGATCTGAAGAAAGAATCTCAACATCGCGAAGTGACTATGTCGAGAGAAGATAAGGATCAGAATGGAAAAAGGATGACCGAGACAAAGCTCATTGGGAAGAAGGCTAGGAATCCAAGTAAGAAGAGAGCCAAGATCGAAAAGTTACAGAAGATTCCAGAGGAAACTTCGTAGAAGGAAAAATCATAGGAATTGAGCTTCGTCGGGATATCAGAACAACGACATATGGCACTTCGCCATGGTGAAGCAATATAGTCATTGGACCGATATACCCATTTGAATTCTACCTCGAATGGATAGAAAAGAATTAAAGGATCACCACCAGACTGTTGGACCATGCCATAAAGGATGGATCAACATTCATGGAAGCTTCATACCCTTTGCAAGCAGACCATTGACGAATTTCCTATTTAGCTCATCGCGTCGTGCTCGAAGAACACTTTTTCCAACTAAAAAATTGAAGCCCGTAGAACTAGTGATTGTCTACAGTGATCATTGCAAGCAGATTGTTCATCCTAGTGCAGTATTTTGAGATCATCAAGACTCTGATTATCGTTCCTGAGTGCATATGTCTGATGAGCTCACCGAACTTGAGGAATCTGTCACAGAGGTCCTTCTCGATTTAATGACTGAGAGAGTCATGTCGGAAAGAAGAATGTCCACCGGAGTCCAAGCATCATCGACAAGAGGAGTGCAAGCCTCCCCATCAACTGCTCGAGTAGGAACATCTCGAGCCGACAAAGAGAGAAGAACTAAGCATAAGGATGACATATCCAATGCGAAGTTAGTGCCATCCATCCTACCAGCTTACATACCCCCTCTGAGTGGTGAGATTAATAGGAATAGTGTCCCTAGAGACTTTGAATACACCCTAGTCACTGCATATCTACCGAAATGAGTATGCACCTACCACGCAGATCAAGACAAGGTCACAACATTGAAGTTTTGCGACTTCAACCTGGGGGACCGTAAAGCTTACAGCATGCTCGCCCCGTATAAGTACTTAACGAGAACTAAGGGAAAGAATTTGAATCTCATCCCTTAGCAATGGACGATGAACCTTGCGCAGTCTACTTTTCTCAATGTTATGAAAATACCGCACTTCGACAGACACCAGGAGGTGAATGCTTGTGTAAAATTGTTGCTAGCAAGTTACCATGAAGGATACTTGTGGTTAGATCATTGCATAATTGTTTATCCGGCGCTGATCAATAGGATCATTGAGCTTAGCATGCAGGGCCTTGATCCCCATGAGTACTATCTTGGAAAGACCGCAGACCGCGCTCTTGCGCAGAAGATCAAAGAAGCCTATGGAGATGTTGAGAAAGGTGTGAGAGACTACAAGGTAGCTTCTATTGAAAGTGGCGCAGTGCGTCTCACATGCCAACTGATAGCAGGGAAGTTGGTACACAAGAATTGACCAACATAAGTATATGGCTTTGTAGTTGACCTAGCAGGAAAGTGTGCAGAGGGACTATAGATGAACTGGGTGAAGTACCTGGTGAATCAACTGGATATTGACTGCAGAGAAGCCCAAGATCAAGGGCATGAATTCCATTTTATATGGCTCTTGATACTGATCATTTTTGTTGCATGGGAGCTACTGGAAGGTGCAACCTTCCCGGACCTTGACCCCTTTGAGCCACTAGCCGCAAAATTCAGTACATTATGGTACTCGAACGACATGAGCAAGCAATGGCAATCGAATGTCGTTTTCCACGTGTACTATAACCAATTGAAAGCAGCCATAAGAAGTGAACCTCGCATAACCCGAACACCCTACAGAGATTCCAACCTCTAATAAAGTTCAGTGTGGACTGCCACTTTATATATCTAACCCCATGCGTTGATGAGCACCAGGAACAGCTTTAGTCCTATTATAAGCTGACAGAAGAAGACCTGGAAGAGATCACCAGGGAATGGTCGGTGGACCTCCTTGTTTCAGCAGACCCCACAGAAATGTCCAACATCGAAATCCCCAAAACTACGTAGGATACACCTCGGCCCAGTAAGACAAAGAAAGCAAAGATGACGAAAAAGACTAAAGAAGTCCAAGATGTTGACAACCTATCTATAAGGATGACTTCCATTACACCAGATGAAGAAGGTGATGATAAAGAAGGTATAGAAACTGCACAACATAAAATCGAAGTACCACCGCCTAGGGACGAAGAAGACTCATCGAAGAAAAGGAAGGTCTCACCTCTGAAATATTCCTCCAGAAATAAACCAAGAACCCTTGTAACCAAGATGCGAACTTCCCTCACGTTGGATGACTTTGACTTCATTGTTGCAGCTATCAATGATGCTTCAAAGGAAATCATAAATAAGCAAGAGGCAAAGCAGGAACAAATGTATAACCAAATTGAGATCGTGATCCAAGGAGTACAGCAAGAACTCTAGTCTAGCCGAGAAATCTCTATTGCACCTCTGCTAGAAGGAACAACAAAAGTGGGAGATGAATCAGTTCAGCTCCGCAATATTGCTTATACAGTCAAAGTACGCCTTCAACATGGTCAGGAAGAAAAAGCACAGGCCATCCAAGCCCTAAAGAAAGCATAGGAGGAAATTATTGAACAACTCCAAGCCATGCAACAAGAGAAGAATGCTCTCCAAGAAAAATTTGAAGAAGACAAAGCGAAGATCCAAAAAGAGAAAGAGTGGCTACTCGCAAAGAAGATAGGAATTGAAGCAGACAACGGAGCATTTCACTTTGTGACTGGCTTAGAGCAGAAGATTGAAGAGCCCACAGAATGCCAAGTGATGAAGTTGGTTGAAGTTATTCAGCACCTTCAACAAAGGATCGTGGAATTAGAGCTTCAGACCATCCCACAGACTCCAAAAGAAGTGCACGACCAGCGAGAATTGACTGCTTAGAGCACAGTCGAGAGGATTAAAACACTTGCTGCAGAATGTAAATAGCTAAGTAGCAGAAGAGAGCAGATATATGAACAACTATCTGAAGACCCAGAGTTGAAGAAGCTGGAGTCCCAACTCTAGGTAGAAAAGCAGCACGTAGATACAGTACAGGCGCAGTTGAAGATCTTGTCACCCATCGAGAGGATGAAGAGATCCCAAGAATAGCGCACTACCCAACAACTCATTCTTACCACGCAGAACAAAGTGATGGAAGTCACCCAAAAACTCCAGCCGAACCACGAGGCGGCCTACCTATTGTTTGAAGAAATTGAAGGCCAAGGAACACTACTAGAACAAGTAGTTGTTACAGTTGAGCAGCAACTGAAAGGACCTATCAGCGAAGAGGTTGTTCAGGAATTCATTGAGAAAGAAGTAGTAGCACGGAGACAAGTCAAAGAAGCTCGAGCCAATCTCGAGACCTTTGAAGCAAAGTTACCCAGACCTGAGTGAATCGGGACAGGTCATAGGTGAATGTTGGGGGCATGTTGGCCCTGACCAAGTTTTGAGGAACACTTGGTCATATTTGACCATTTTTGGGACTTTGACAACTTGTCAAAGATGGAGCGCAACGTGAAGCGGAAATCATGGAAGATAGACCCCTTTTTGGGTCCTTTTTGGGTTTTGGGGGATATTGTAATGGGATTGGGATGTCGTCCCATGGGTTTACCCATGCTTCGTCCCACTTTTGTATGTATAAATAAATATGAAGTAGATGTGAAATAGGTGTGATTGCTTAGTGAAAGTGGATGATATATCTATGTGATGTAGGCTAAGTGCCAAGGGTTGAATCAGTGTGATCAAGGATTTTTTCATTTTGTGTAAGACTTGCAGAGCCAAGTGAAAGTCACTGTGAGAGACTGTAGAAGGCTTTGTGTTGTAGTGCAAGGAAGAAGGATCTAGCGAGTTGCGCAGATCTTCTATCCTATGCGAAGAGGGATTTGGATGGCTCTATGTTGTAACCTGATTAACTGAAGCTAATAAAGAAGAAGACTTTGTGGACGTAGCTCTAGGGTGGGAGTGAACCATGGTAAATATGTGTGTTGTGCTATGTGCCTTGACCTGATGTTCTTTTCTCTTCCTTTGCTAAGTGTTTTAATGTGTTTAGATAGATCTATTCATTCTTTTTGCTTTTGAGATATGAATGGATGTTAGATCTGGTATGTAATATGCTTAGTGCTTGATCATTCGAATCTAATCTATCTTGTTGTGGATAAGTGTTGAATTATCTTAGATCTAAGTACATGTTGTGATTCTCTGTGCTATCTGCGAAGTATCATAAGGGTTGAATATCGATGAATAATCTATGCTAGGTGATTTCTAAGTGTTATAATCACAAATATGTGTCCCAGCTAGGGTTTTGTTGGTGCGTTGTTGTAGCGTTGAACCCTGGGTCTACCCCTGTGCCAACACCAAGGATGCACTGAATGTGCAGTTGGTCATCCTACTTTTGCCGCATTTCAAAAATGATTTGGAGGTGCTCGTCCGAGAGTCGGTTTAGGGAGAGTAGAGGTGTGTCTTCCCCTGTTTCCTCCACCTTCCTGTTGGGGGGAGTTTCTTCCTCTACAATGAAGCTTCCTATGCCAAACACCAGATCCTGTGGATGGATTATTTGGGGGGAAAGAGGATAATTGAGTAGAGGAGTGCTCTCTTTTAGAGGAGTCAACTCCTCTCCAACCAGGTAGCTACCAAGGATCAAATGAGGTATGTGAGGGGGCGACGAGGGAAGATGAGGCATCCCCTCGCTATTATGCCTTTCACCATCATAAAAATCATAAAAATTGAAATTATAAGCTGACCATAAAACATAAATTATCCTTTCACTATCATAAAAATTGAAATTATAAAATCATAAAAATTGAAATTATAAGCTAACCATAAAACATAAATTATCCTTTCACCATCATAAAAATTCAAATTATAAGCTATTGATTATTTATTAATGAATAAACAATATATATCACCATCATAAACAATATAAGAGAAATCAAATATGAAACAATAAACAATATATTCCACCATCATAAACAATATAAGAGAAATCAAAGATGAGACAATAAATTGATATTTTGAGTTCCAAATATATATATATATATAGCTCCAAATACATAGGTTCTGTAAATGTGTTGAACCTACACAGAATAGATCTAGCTTAACAATAATACACACATTTACAGAGAGAATTGGAGAAAGAATAAGAAGGAGAGAAAGAATGGAAGAATTCTCATTAAAAGTTGTGAATAATGACTAATTTACACATGATATACTTTGTATATATCAATGAGTTCAACTTGAGGTGAACCAATGGACCATATTGGTGGTCTATAATGATCTGGACACACACCAACAATTATGGGAGTGAATTGCCACCTATTCTAGTCTCTCAGGCAGTTACGGGAGTGAACTGCCACCTAGTTGAGTTAACTAGTCAACTAGTCTTCAGTTAACTGACTGAACATAGAGTAGTGAGGAGTTAAATTAGGGAATCAAGGCTAATGTGCCACTCTGGTGATGATACCAAGGCAAGGTCGAATTAGCATGGTGATGATCCCAATGTTGCATGGTGATGATCTCAATGCAACATCTAAACTCAACTCAACTAGTCAAACTGAAGTGTCAACTGAAAGAGAATAATCTCCAGGTGGAATATTCTCCCTTAAAATATAGGAGACTGGATAATGAATAATTATGAATAATAAAAAAGGAATAAACTTAGGAAAAAGAAATCATAGGTGTATGTGAAGTAACTCCAATACCCCCCCTAAACATCACTATGGTGAAAATAAAGATTGGGTCCCGGCAACGTTACAAAAGATACACTAAAATAAAGTGAGGAAAGAGGGAAAAACTCATGGGAAAAACCCCCCCTCAAGGTACAATGTATGTAAAAAGAAGAACTGCAGTTTCTAGGCAACTGTGTCTTTCACTCCAAGACGACCTCGTAGAGAATGGAATTTTTTCTCAGTGAAGCTCTTGGTGAAAATGTCTGTCGTCTGTTCTACTGAAGGCCAGAACTGTAAGTTGATGATCCCCTCGTGTACTAAGTCCCAGATGTAGTGCATGTGTATCTCTATGTGCTTCGTCCACTGCCTCTGAACTGGATCTCTACAGAACTTCAGAGTGCTCTGGTTGTCACATCATATGACAATCGGTCGATGAAACTAAATGCCCAACTCAGTGAGAAAATGTTGTAGCCACATAGCCTGAATGGTTATGTTAACTACCCCTCTATACTCTGCCTCATCTGAAGATAGAGAAATGGCAACTTTCTTCTTGCTCGACCAAGAGACAGGCCTGAAACCAAGGCTGAGTGAGTAACCAAATTTGGACTTGCGATCAATGCTATCGCCAGCCCAAGCGGAATCAGTAAACCCAATGAGATCTAATGTAGAGTCTACTGCATAATGAATCCCAAAGGTGATGGTGCCCTGTACGTATCAAAGGATACGCTTTGCATCTTTTCAATGTAGCTCATGCAACTCCTGTATGAACCTGGAAAGTGCACCAATTGCATAGGAGAGGTATGTTCTGGAGTGTGTGAGATACAAAAAGCTCCCCACCAGCTATCTGTACAGTGTGTTGTCAGCTAATGGAATCTCCCCTCCATCCTCAAGTTTGACTCCTGATAGGAAAGGAGTCAGAGAAGACTTGTAGTCTATCATGTGAAACCTCTCAAGGAGATCTCGTGCATACTTGGCTTGAGATAGTTTGATGCCTGATGCATCCTGATTGATATCAAGTCCAAGGAAGAAGTGTAGTGGACCCATGTCCATCATCAAAAACCTATCATGAATAATCCTCTTGACTACAGAAATCACTGAAGTCGAGCAACCGGTGATCAGCAAATCATCGACACACAGAACTAAAAGTAGAAGTGAATCAGTCGTCCTGAGCATGTATACATTCGGGTCTAATTTACAGTGTACAAAGTTCTGTGACAACAAGTAGGAGTCCATATTGTCATACCATGCCCTCGGAGCCTGTTTGAGGCCATAAAGTGGCTTCTTCAGTCGACAGACCAAATATGCGTCATGAATAAATCCCTAGGGATGCTCCATGTAGATCTCCTCAGAGAGATCACCATGAATAAATGCATTCTTCACATCCATCTGATGGAATTCCCATCCCTTGGTTGTTGTAATGGAACGTGCCAATTGTATGGAATCCATCTTCGCTACTGGAGCGAAGGTCTCATCATAGTCAATACCATGAACCTGTTGAAAGCCTTTAGCGACAATCCTGGCTTTGTATCTACTGATCTGTCCATCCGCTGTGCTCTTGGTCCTATAGACCCATCTTCGTATGACAAGTTTCCTCCCAGAAGGAAGGGGCACCAGATCCCAAGTCTGGTTCTCGAGGAGGGAGTTGTACTCCTCCTGCATGGCAGATTCCCAAAAGGGATTTCCAGCAGCCTCGCCATAAGACTATGGATCTGAAGACTGAAACAAGAAAAGATTCCTAGAAGGAAATGGTTTAGTGATAGTGAATACAACAGGAGGCTCCTCCAAATCAGATCGAGTCCTCCTAGTATCGGCTGGATCACCTACGAGATCCCCTGCATCCTAAAGAGTAGTCCACGCCCACTTGGGCCTCTGCTCTGGCTCTGCAACTGCATCTAGATACTCTGACTCTGCATTTGACTGTACTGACTCTGAATCTGAATCTGAATCCTCTGAGTCCTCTAAATTAGAACTCTTGTCTAAAGAAGATTCGACATGTGCATGCTCATCATCTCGGACAGGTGGAAGAATGAAGGTGTTTGCATGTTGTTGCTGAGGTACATGCGAGACACTTTCCTCGAATTGGACACTACACTCAATGATGAGACGGTCTGAGGAAATATCAATAAGTCGATATCCCTTCACACCATCAGGGTATCCAAAAAAAATGCACTCAGTGCTCTGTGGATCAAGTGCCTTCCTCTTTTCAAAGGGAATCCAGGCCCATGCACGAGAACCAAAAATGTGAAAGTGGGTCACTTCCAGTTTAAGGCCGATCCAAGCCTCGTAGGGGGTCTTATCCTTGACAGATCTATGGGGAGATTTGTTTTGGATGTATGTTGCACATTTAATTGCTTCGACCCATAGTCTCTGTGGTAGTGACTTTGCATGCAACAGGCAAGATGCCATCTCCTTTAGAAATCGATTTTTCCTCTCAACAACTCCGTTTTGCTGCAGAGTATAGGGAACTGTGTGTTTCAACTGAATCCCTTTCTCATGACAAAGATTATGGATCTCATGATTCACATACACTCCCTCGTTATTAGTTTGGAGGACTTTGATCTTCTTTCTTGACTGCGTCTCAACCAAGGCTTTGAAATCTTTGAGGTGTTGAAAGACCTCGAATTTTTGTATGAGAAAGTAGATCCAAGTAAAACGTGAGAAATAATTAACAAAAATGAGAACAAACCTCGCTTTGTTGATGGATGGATGTAGAAAAGGACCCATAAGATCACTGTGGATCAGATCTAAAGGTGTGGAAGCTCGCTGAGACTTTCCCTTGTCAAATTTCTCTTGAGGGTGTTTTTTGAGAACACATCCCTCATATACTCCCTTGGAGAAATGGATGTCTGGTAGACCATCAACTAATCTATGCTTTCTAAGCTATTGCATGTATCTAAAATTCAAATTTCCAAACCTTTCGTTCCATATCCTACTACTTTCATTGGCATGAGTAAGCAGTAAAGCAGAATCAGGTTCAATGAATTCAGAAAATGTATACAATCTAGATTGATGATTTACCTCATCAATTGCAACCCTAGAGTTGGTTTTCATGTCGTATATGTCCACATAATTTGGTGTGAATATGACTCTCTTTCCGGTGCCGAAATTCGTCATCTGATACACAGAGAGAAGGTTGACAGAAAGCTTGGGAACATGCAGCACATTCTTGAAACTTCCGTTGGTGAGTTCAATCCTTCCTTTGTCAGTGACTTCGACATAAGAGTTGTCCCCCATCAAAACAGGAGGACCTTTGCATGCATCCAATGAATAATAGACTTCTTCTAAGGAAGCCATGTGATGTGATTCTCCTGAATCTATGATCCAAGCATCGGGAGAGGAGTTGATGGAAATCAAGGCATGGCTAGAATTGTCTTTCTTGGAATTTGGATCTTCTGGCTTCTTTTTGTTTGCACCCTCGGGGATGTGATCTCCAAGGTTGTTTTGATGAAGTATCTGAGACATCAGATCTATTTGTTTTTTCATGCATGCATATTTCGAATGGAATCCTTTGTGACAGTATGTGCATTTCTCTCCTTTTCTTCCCTTTTCTCCTTTGGATCTGGAGGCATCGGTGAAGGGTTTTGTGTACCCTTCCTTTTTCAAATGTGCATGAGCTTTTCGTTTATCTTTATCTTTAGATTTATGATATTTTTGGCTGCCATCATGCAAAGTGAGTGCATGCACCCTTGGGCCTTTGATTGTGCCCATGTTGATGATCTTGGTTTTCTCTTGTGTCAAGGATTCAATAAAATCCTCAAGAGAAGGCATCTTCTAGGTGGCTCCAGAGGTGAATTTGACAGTATGGAATGTGGATATGAATACAGAGAATTCAGGTCCAAGCTTAGAGAGAATGGTGAGAGCCATTTGTTTCTCCTCCGTCGATTTATCAACCCCGCAAGCTTTGAGTTGCGACAATAGATCCTTGAATTTTGTAAAGAAATATTAGATATTGTCGAATCTTTTTGTATCCATTGTGACCAGCTCCACCTCTAGCATGTGTCCCCTCAGCTCATCCTATTTTCCAAAGAGCCCTTCTAATATTTTCTAGGCTTCATTGGGATTCTTACAGGAAGATATGTGAAAAAGGAGATCGGGAGAAATAAAACTGCAAATTGTTCTGAGTGCCTCATCCATGCGATTTAAGTACTTGCATTTTTCTATGGATGATGTCAGCTCTGTATATTTATTCATGGTTAACCTATACAACCCTATGGATTGGAGATGTATGGTTATTTTCTCCTTCCATGAAAAATAGTTGTAAGGTGTAAGAATGAATTCTTTTTGGAATTCCATCTTTCCGTTGTCTTCAATCTTTTGTACCTGCAAAAATTTTTGGTGTAGATTTTGCTTAGCATTCTGTCAGATCTGATACCATGTAAATGTGTTGAACCTGCACATAATAGATCTATCTAAACAATAATACACACATTTGCAGAGAGAATTGGAGAAAGAAGAAGAAGGAGAGAAAGAATGGAAGAATTCTCATTAACCATTGTGAATAATGAATAATTTACACATGATATACTTTGTATATATCAATGAGTTCGACTTGAAAAGAACCAATGTGCCATAGTGGTGGTCTATATTGATCTGGACACACACCAACAGTTACGGGAGTGAAATTCCACATATTCTAGTCTCTCAGGCAGTTACGAGAGTGAATTGCCACCTAGTTGAGTTAACTAGTTAACTGACTGAACATAGAGTAGTGAGGAATTAACTCAATGAATAAAGACTAATGTACCACTATAGTTATGATACCAAGGCAAGATCGAATTAGCATGGTGATGATCCCAATGTTTCATGGTGATGATCCCAATGCAACATCTAAACTCAATTCAACTAGTCAAACTGAAGTGTCAACTGAAAGAGAATATTCTCCAGGTGGAATATTCTCCCCTAAAATATAGGAGACTCGATAATGACTAATTATGAATAATAAACAAGGAATAACCTTAGGAAAAATAAATCCTAGGTGTGTGTGAAGTAACTCCAACAAGTTCCACATCCATTTTAGGATGATAACAAAAACTAAGACATTTAACTCCAAAATTATGGACTCTAAGACATCACTTTAAGATAGATTACTTCATACCTGCAATTCATACCTACAAAAGAAAACATTCGTCGAATTCAAAATTTCAAAATTAACAATAAAATATATCTACAAATTTAAAATAAAATGTAGACATGTACCATTTTAGATAAATAAAACAAGTTGTTATTAAAACAAAATTGATATACATGCCAAAAGAGTTAACTCTCATCCTCCAACATACTCCTTTCCACCAAATATAATGTAAACATCAGTAACAATAAAAAAAAATTTAAAAAAAAACACATATTAGCATCTATATACTTTAACTAAATATTAAATAAACAACAAGAAATAATAACATACCCAACCAGAGTTCCACAAATTTAAGATTATCGCTTTCTTTTTATTACACTTATTTGGCACTTTTTTTAAACCAATCTTTCGTCACAAAGTTCCAAAACTTCCAAAATATTTACTCTCCATATTAAGCATGCATGATCTAAACAATGTAATATCTTATCTAAAATCTTACAAATTTTTAAAGAGAAAATTTGTGTTCTTGGTAACCAATTTTTGTGTTCAGAGTTAGATAACACCCTGAAAATAAATATAGTTGTGTATGCAGAAAGTTCACAAATCTCCATATTAATTCATTCTTCCAATAAAATACTTATATCCATGTGGATAAAGTCCCAGATCCTTCAAGTGAAATTCTCATGTCAGGTGACCTTATTTACTCAACATTAAAATACTAATCTCCTCGGTAGTAAAATACTTCTCTCCTCTTCTGCAGTGGAATAGATGTTCTCATATAATCAAATTCCCTCAAATGCCCTTTCAAATTAAAGGACTCGTAAATCTCCATATTAAGCCATTCTTCCAAGAAATTACTTATATCTATGAAAGTTCACAAATCTCCATTTTAAAAACCATTCTTCCAGAAAATACTTGTCGCTTGTTTCTGTGGTGGAATAGATTTTATCATATAATCTTTCATGTACATGAACAAAATGCAAATCTGCACATATATTAAGTCATTCTTCAAAAACCATTTAAATCTTTCATCTTTGGGATGTATTCACATTACATATAATCAAATGCTTTTTGAAATATGTCTTTGTCATAATCTAAACATAAGTGAGATCATGCGCGTACATAGATTATTTGTAAATCTACTTGAATGTTATTTTTTATGGTTAGTAACCATTTTAGTTAAGAGTTTGATCATACCCTCGAAACAAGGAATTCACTTTGTTGTATGCAGAAAACACAAATGTCCATACTATGTCATTCTTGGACAAGAAGGAAAGGAATGCAATCGAAAAAAATTTAAAAACTCCCTGTTGGGCCCGTGATATGACTGATTTCATGACATTAATTAGATACTTTTTGTCAAATGTGTATATGTGTTTTTCCTATTTTGAATACCTTTTGTGTCAAATCACTATGATCCACACCATGTATGCATAATTCATGTTTTGCGATGATTTTGAGTTTAAATCAGTATGTTTTTATGATCCCAGGAAACTAATTCATGTTTTGAATGTCACGGGGCAAAACCACAGCTTGTTTTTTCCTATGGCACTCAGTCTAGTACTCCATCTGACACTCAGTCTAGTACTCCATCTGGTACTCCAACCGACACTCCGTCCTGCACAAAAACGATGGGCGATTTGGTGGTTATGGTATTGGATTCCAGCGATGGGTGAATCAGAGACATGGGTTTTGCTTGTGCTCATGGCCTCCAACTATTGAACTCTTGACAACTCAATTTGGTTTGTTATGTTGGGCAATTATTGTCTCACCTCATTTCTAGAAGCCATCGGCAGTTAGGGCATCTTAAATGCAATTTACTGTTTTTAGAGAGGGTCGACCCTTCCAGTGGTCGACCTCTCAGTTTGTAAAACTTATAAATACCACCTCAATGGTCAAAAAATAGAAAAGAAGTAGTGTGTTAGAGAGAAAAGACAATTTCTCTTTGTTTTACTATTTTCATTTTGCTAAGACTGTGTGAAGACTGAGTTTTTAGTTTTAATGGTAAATTTGTGTTGTTGATGCCCGTGGTTCACCTTTGAAGAGTAACCACGACTTTCTAGGGGGCCCACCAGCAGTCTGGTTGACTATCTAATGAATTTTCTTTTGAATTGAATAGTGTAGTTGTCTTTTCATTTATTGTTTTGTACATGAATTGTCATTTTGCTTCTTTGTGTATAAATTGTTGTTTATGATTTAATTGGTTTAATTTAGTTTTGCAGGTTATTATGAAGGATCTTGTTAATATGCAATGACTTTCTAGTTAGTAGAAGCAAGATTTCAAGCTTATATACTAACCCCGTGTGTGATTAGATGATAGATTAAACTTTCTTTAGGTTGAAACAAAGTTTAAAATAAAGTTTAAAACAAAGTTTTTAATTCATGATTTCTTTGACAAGGTTTTGGTGGATGGATAGTCATTAGCCTTTAGTTTTCAATTCCACTTTGTCTATCTAGTTTCTACTTAGATTTTGTTATTTAATTTTCCATTTAGTTTACTCATTTGCTTACTTGTCATATGCTGAAATAGTGTTTAATTTTTGTTTATGAGTATATTCTCTTTTTGCAAATTGAATTGTCAAAATAGGACTAGTTTAGTTTACTTCATGCAATTTCTTTCTTAGCTTTAGGTTGCAATTTCAATTCAAAGTTGATTATTGAATTTAGATTTCAGTTATGAATCTTAGTATGAATTTGCTTAATTAATATAGAGTGCAATTGAATTTACTAGGAAAGTATCTTATACTGTTGATGATTAATGTGGGTGAAATCACGGAGGTGGGTTACACTTTCGTGACAATCAGGTCTCCAAAATTTCGAAAAACATTTTTTCGGCTGAACTCATAATATTTTTCGGCCGAAAGATATTTTTTTTGGCCGAAACAATAAACGTCAAATCGAACGGTGCAATAACCGCACCCTCGATTTGTGTGTACAAATTTAGTCAGTCAGATGTTTTCTTTCCGGTAATCCTCTTTTGGCTGAACAATCTTTAGGCCGAAAGATATTTCGGTCGAACAAATTTTCAGTTGAAAAGTTGTTCGGCCGAACTATCTTTCGACCGAAAGATTGTTTATATATCAACCACACATTGATGTGTAAACATTTCACAAAATTTGTTGTCATTTCTTGAGAGCAGAGGATGTGAGGGCGTGAGGTCGTCTGTGAGGAGGTTGCGCTTGTGAGGTTGCCGAGAGGTCATGAGCGCAGGGTTCATCATGAGGTCATGAGCACAGGGGTCGTCGTTGCATTTGCCAGTGTGGACAAGCCGAACAACAGGTAACAAGTTTTAAAATTTATGGTTTAAATGTAATTATTTGTAGTGTTGGACTACGATGTGGCCGCGGGTGGCCAGCCCTGTGTCCAAGCCATGGGCGTGCCCATGGCTTGGTCACAGGGCTGGCCACATGCGGCCAACTCATAGTTAGTCCACTAGAAAATAAATTTAGTAATAATTTGTAGTGTTATTTGTAGTGTTGGGCTGTGAGTTGGTCACAGGTGGCCAACCCTGTGGCCAAGCCGTGGGTGTGCCCATGGCTTGGCCACAGGGCTGGCCATGCCCACGGCTTGGCCACAGGATTGGCCACCCACGGCCAACTCAGTCACAGTCTAGTAGAATATAATTTTAGTAATAATTTGTAGTGTAATTTCAAGTGTAATTTGTATTGTAATTTCGACTGTGTAATTTGTAGTGTAATTTCGACTGTGTAATTTGTAATTTGGACTGTGTAATTTGTAATTTGCAGTGTTGGATTGTGAGTTGGCTGCGGGTGGCTAGCCCTGTGGCCAAGTCGTGGGCATGCCCACGGCTTCGCCATAGGGCTGGCCACCCGTGGCCAACTCATAGTCACAGTCCACTAGAATATAATTTTAGTAATAATTTCTAGTGTAATTTGTAGTGTCGGACTGTGTAATTTGTAATTTGGACTATGTAATTTGTAGTGTTGGACTATGAGTTGACCGCGGGTGGCCAGCCCTGTCACCAAGCCGTGGGTGTGCCCATGGCTTGGCCACAGGGCTGGCCACCTGTGGCCAACTCACAGTCACAGCCTAGTAGAATATAATTTAAGTAATAATTTGTAGTGTAATTTCTAGTGTAATTTGTAGTGTTGGACTGTGTAATTTGTAATTTGTAGTGTTGGACTGTGAGTTGGCCATGGGTGGCTAGACCTGTGGCCAAGCCATGGCCCATGGCTTGGCCATAGGGCTGGCCACTCATGGACAACTCACAGTCCGTGGACACGTGGCCCTTATACTTATAAAATTTACTTGCTTTTCACTACAATTATTGTACCTAGTTTCATTTTATCTAGGAAGAAGTTCAAATATTTAGTATTGTGATTATTGAAATGTAGTCGTGAGCTCTAGACTTAAATAAATGGGTCTTAATGTGTGTGACTCGGTCAAATCTAATTGAAGTATTTTTAATATAAATATAACAATAAATTAAGAGATCAAAGAGTTCATTTTTGTTAGAATTATAAAAGTAAAGTAGGACAGAGATGTCTTTTTATAAATTTCAGATAGGAAGGCAGCTAGATCATAGTGACAGCTACTGAAATTAGGGAGAATAATCAAAATGCAAATATACACAAAGTTCAAACTTGAACTAAACTCAACCAGTGTACTATTTCTTGATTAGCAAATCATTAAAATATCTAAACAATAACCAATGTTAACACGGACTTCATTTATCACTGGATCTGATGCTAAGTAGCTCAAGATCAGATCTAAGTAAAAGATCTTATACAGATCTGAAATAATAGATCCAAACTAGAAATAGATCTAAGTTGGGTTAAATCGATCTAAACAATAATGACTGAAAAACTCAACAACAATATTCAGATCTGATAATCTATAATAATTAATGCTGATACATAAATCTAGTTAGATCAAACAATACAGAACTCACAACAAAAATCTAGATCTGAAGATAAAGAATAGGTAGCTTACCTTTTCCTAAAACCTTACCTCTGAAGAAGTCACAGTCAACACAAGAGATGCAAAAACCAACTTATTGGAGGCATGCTCCTCCACTTCCAAAATTTTTACTTAATCTATGCAATCATATTCAAAAAAGAAAAACAAACTTTATTGAAGTCTAATCAAATTTGTGGCATACCAAAACAACCTGATTCTCAATGGATCTACTATGTGGCACCTAGCAAAGATAAATTTACCTTTTAGTAAATTTCAAAGGCTTCTTCATTACAACTTCTCTAGAGTACTACTGACAAGTTGGAGAAAGTGTTGCAATCCCTAACCCAACTAAAGGGGCCCTCATCAATCACTCTAGAATCTTTAGGTTTAAAGTCCAATATTACCTTGCCTAGGTATTTTGTTGACATTGATGGTGAACATATTGATGCTTGGATTCAAAATGTATCCATGTATTTTGACTCTTATCCCAAGATGGTGAATGCGATGAAACTTGAATGGGTAGTACTAAACCTAGATGGGATAATACTTGAGTGATTTCAGAACCTCCATGATTCTTCCACCCTCCATTTGTATCTAAAGGATTCACATTCGAATTAAAACCATATGACCTCTTGGAAAAACAATTGTGAGGCATTATGGTAGTAGTTTTACCCATCCAAGTATTAAAAATATTTATGCGTATGATAACTTCATCATACTTAGTTCTATGTTCAATCACTTCAACCTTATACTAATCAATTCATTAAGCTCCATGTATAGTTATCTATAAGATATCTATACATTTATGTCTCTATAAATTTAATTGCTAGTTATTTTCCCTATTTACACACCAAGGTTGAAATCCTTGACTATGATAATCTTAATCAATTCTTTAAAAGAGTTCTTACAGTAGAACGAAATTTGGGGAAGTGGCACACATTCTCTCCTTATTCTTCATCTACTTTTTTATATTCACGTACCCCTTTTCATTCATCCAGTGGGCCTACAATGACCTTTCCTCCACTACATAGAAACACTTATCATGCATGCCATAAACTCTCTTAATTCTCTTTTCATAAAT
>ML781630.1:582616-593137 GCA_009831015.1 Picea engelmannii | reverse complement strand
TTATATTATTTACAATATTTTTAATTTGAATTCTATACTTTGAATTTTGTACTTTTTGAATACAGTCCCAATGTGTGTCATGTGCTCGATCATCATATGTGCATGCATACCTGGTTGAACTTCTTCTTGTCGAAAATCTCTATTGACATTATCATCGTTTATTTCTTCAATATTTGCATGTTCTTGTTTCTTTCTCTGTTAAAGCTCTTTCCTTTGTTCGATTTGGAGAGTATCATCTCGAGTGCGATCATATTTTCTCTTGTGCAAATTTTTGTTTCCCATGACTTTTATAGTTATCTGTAAAAGATATGTTCAACAAAGACTTCACCTTGAAAAAATGCTCAACATTTATCTTTCAACATATAAATTGTTATTCCAATAAAAACTTGAACAAACATCATTTACCTTATTCAACAAAAACCAAAAAGATGATTCGAAACGTTGTTTAAGTGTTCTAAAAAACCACCATGTATCGATATCGATCCTCCGATTAAGCCTATGGAACAGAGGGAAGAAATAAATAAAGAAAAGAATATAGCTGCAATCAGTAATAGCAATGCTTTGAAATCCCTATTCTCGAGCTTATATCTCTTTGTTCATTTGATGGATTGTGTTAAATGTGTTCGGCTGAAATCCTATTTATACAATTTGGCGCGAAAGAAAACCATACAACATGTGGTTTCATTTTTTCCGACGGACGGAATTCGTTCGACAGTCTTTCGGCCGAAAGAAGTTTTTTTTGGCCGAAAGAATTAGTTTTTCGGCCGAAAGACTTGGAAACCGTTCAGTTTTGACGGATTTCGTTAGATTTTAGTCTTTCAGCCGAAACATTATCTTTTCGGCCGAAACATTATTTTTTTGACCGAAATATTATTTCGGCCGAAAACAGGAAATTGGAACTGAAAACTAAAACCAGAGAATTGCCCCAAGCATAACTAAACTTCAGAGGTTGAGGACTCCTACAAACATTGAGAATTTGGTTTCGAAAATGACACCAGCATTTCCAAAATTGAATCTACTTTCAATTCATATAATTTGTTTTCATTTTCTTTATTTTTATCCAATTTTATTTAATTTTTTAAAAAAAATCACTACATAATATTTTCAACAGACATTATGATTCGGTGAAATGAAATATCGGTATCTCTAAAAATATACAGTGAAAAAATTTGAAAAACATATATTCATAATCCTTAAATTGTTCTTTTCAAAAGGGTATATTTAAATTTTAGTTTTAGGTAAAAATTAAGATAGATACAAGGTGTAGAAAAACATGTGTTTAAACTCTGCAACGTTTTCATCTTGGTCAACTTCAAAAAATTCTAGAAATTATAATATTCATCCGTTAAATTCAAAATAATCTTCATAATAAAATAGAGTCTCTGTAGATTGTTGCAGTATATTTTGTTTCTTAAAAAAATAAGTTTAATAATAGATACATTGTTGTAGAAATAAGTACAACTCATTATCATTCATTTCATGTTTAAGAAACATACTGTTAAACAATTGTCAAATTGACATATCAAATCGTGATAAAAGAAAATTGAAAAATAGTCATTGGAAAGTTAACACAATTCTTCACAAGTTTTGTTTTTACTGTAAAGTGAAATTCTAAATAAAAAAATTACTTTTGTATGTAGGAAGTTGAATAACTTCTGAAAATACAGTTTTTTTTCTCATAAAACAAGCAAAAGTGTAACCCATCTTCATGATTTCACCCATGTATGATTGAATAATCACATGTATATGTAGGATAATTGATGTTGTTTCCATAATGGCTAAGTTTTCACTGGATTGCCTAATTCACGCTTTCCACTTTGTTATTGAAGTCAATATCGAATTTATTCCTCTTGAATTATCGTTCATTGTTAAGTGCCATCGTGATATTATAAGACAATGGAGACATTCACATAACCATCAACACTACATTTGAGTTTTCTTGATTTCATAGATTAGAAGATAGTTTTCTTGTTGTTGTAGGATAAATAGTCTTCTTGCTTTGGTAGATTAAAGGATAGTTTGTTTATCATAGGTTAAATATTAGTTGTTAATTTCTTTTATCATCATAATGCTTTCAATTCAGTAGATTTCCTTTTGTAAATTAGAAATAGTTGTGAAGCTTAAATTAAGAATAGAGTTCACTTGTTTCTTAGCTTAATTAGTTGCTTATTGATTAGTCTACTTATTGTATAAGTTATCCTAGGTTAGTTAGTTGTTTACTTGCTTTAATAGGTTAGTTTCTTTCTTGTCTATTTTTCTTTGATAGGGTAGTTGCTTGTTCATTTTCTCGCTTTGAAAGGTTAGTTTCTTATTGAATTTGAGTAGGTTAATTAAAGTAGTTTGTTGTCGTTGTTGCTTATTAGGTAGATAGTTTGATTTTGCTTATTGTTATGATTGAACTAGTTTTATTTAAGTAGGGTTTTCATTTTCTTTCTTAGAACTATCCATTGATCATTCGTTCAAAGGTTACTTAGAGTACATATTTTGAGTTTCTTAGTAGGGTTTGATCATTAGTAGTCTTTTCTTAAATAGATTAGCTCTTATATAGTCACTTCCTTAGTTAGACTATACTATCTCCAGTCCTTCTACCTTGGAATATATATTGCTACAACTCTAAGTTTACTTACCCCAGGTTAACAATTTAATTGAGGGTTTTTAGTGTGTTTTTAGTGCATATAGAACACCCATCATTTTTGGCGTCGTTGTCGGGGAGTTGTCTCAAGGTAGGAAATAGTTAGGAAATAGATCATCTATAGACCTTAGCATTGTATTGGTAGTGGGGGAACTTTAATACGAGAGATAAGAACCTGTGCATATGCTATTGCAGGCTCCCCCAAACCCAATAGTAGTTTTTCTTTTTGTTTTTTTTTACTTACATGAATAGACCTAGAGACCCAAAAGGTAGATACATTAAATCTAAATCAGACCTTTCAACCAAGGTTCCTTCTGACCTTTTTGGGGGAACGAACATTCCACTCATAAATTCTGCAGACCAATACCGAAAAATGGGAACTAGCTCAACCCAAAGAGCAAAAGTAGTCTCTGAAGAGACTAAGATAGGGAGCACTATAGAACAAAAAATTGAAGCATCAGTAATAGTGGAACAAGAGGCAAGACCACTCGATCCTTCTGTAGAACCAAACAATACAACCTTTTATTTTACACCACCACCAGGAGATCCTAACTTTGAAGACATCATAGACCCTGAATAGGTGAATATTTTGTTTGGTATTTCAACCAACGTAATTATCTCTCAAATTGACACAAAAACTTTGGCACCAATAATCTCAACTGGCTTGAGTAGAGTCCCAGACATCCAATCAGTAGGAAGACCTTTCCATCAAAGGGAAACCTTGTTCTCTTCAAAGAAAAAACCACCTTGGTACTCTCTTTTTGGAAACCAAACCAGTATGGATGATCAGGGGGATCACAACAATGTAAGACATGGGGAGGAAGAAGAGGCTGGAAACCAAACTGAAACTACCTTTGGGTTTCCAATTTTGGACACCACCACAAATGTCAACATGAAAAGTATTCCCCTCTCAGCACTACCTACCTTTTATGGTAAAACAAGTGAAGATCCAGATACCTTCCTATTTGAGTTTGACATCTTGTGTAGGAGCTACAACTACCTACAAGATGCCCAGAAACTAAAACTCTTTCCTGCCACCCTCAAGGACTCTGCACTAAGATGGTTCATGGGGTTGGGAGAATCATGCATTGGGTCTTGGGAAGCCATGAAAGATATATTTATTAAGAAGTACCAAGATTACTTCAAGACCAAAGAATCTTGTAATGATATTTTCAAAATCCAATAGTTAGAAGACGATACCCTCGAGGATTATATGGAAAGGTTTGGTTATATCTCTCATAAATTAAAATACCATGACCTTCCAGATGATGCAATTAGGGCTCTTTTCCTTAAGGAAATTTCATAGGAATACCTATAGATCCTTAACCTGATGGAATCAGGTGACATATCTCATAAACCATTTTCTGAAATATGTGAAATGTGTAAAAATTACTCAAGGAGTAGAGACAAAATAGGAAAGAATGTCTGGGGGGCTTATAATATAAACTTAAAACCAGTTAGTTCAGGTGGTATCACATGAGAAGAGATAGGGAACCTTTTAGAGAACTTCAAGATAGATATCTTAAGCACAATAGGTTCCCAGTTGGACACCCTAAAAATTAAAAAGAAATAGGAGGAGGAAAATGCAGCAATGAGCATATATTGCCCAAGATGCAGGAGGAAGCATTCCTCAAGGGAATGCCCATTAGATAACATTTAAATTTGTGTATTCTGCACATAAGACCATTCAAATGAGAAATGTCCATCATTGCTCGGTTTTTTAGCCATAAATAGGAGTGGGGATCTCGGGGAATCCTCCTATGTACCTAGGAGGCCATGGTAGCCTAGGAACTAGCCCACATACCCATATCTACAATCTCAAGTTCCACTCTATTATCAACAACAATAGTGGAACTCACCAAGTTGGAAAACCTGGTCTACTCAAAACCAGCATCCTTTGCTTCAAGGATGGAGAGGATGTAATAACCAACGAAACCCTCAAGCTCCACCTGTCCCTATGTCCAACCATCCTTATCCTCATTTTCCACCGAACACTCTGCAACTTCTACCAGATTTTGTTCCACCACATTTACCTCTTATTCCACAAAAACAATTGCTACAATATCATAATGCAAGCTCCCCAAGACTAACATTATTACTGGCGCAACCAATGCCCAATCCCAACAACAATCCCCCTCAACCTCTTCATAATGTTGAGATGCAAGCATTCTCGATGTATGTCATTACTGATGTTCCATTACAGGAAATTCAAATAAGATCGGGAAAAGTTTTGGATAGGCAGAGACCTTCAGTAGTCATCCAGGAAGAAGAAGAAGAAGAAACCACCAAAAAACCTACAGATGACACTAGGTGGGAAGATGTTATTATTCTTAAGGACCAAGAACCCAAGCTTCCCCAAAATGAACCTTCACAAATTACGAAGGCCCCTCCTTATCCAAACAGATTAGTAATCGAGAAACCTACCACCCGACTGAAATTTGTCATCTTGAATGAATTGAAGAATATTTGTTTCAATATTCCCTTACTTCAAGTTATTAAGGATATTCCAATCTATAGTAAGGTAGTCAAAGAATTGTGTACTAAGAAACCAGGTAGGAAGCATAAGGATCCTCCTACAGTACATTTGGTAGGAGGACTTTCTGAGTACATATCAGAGCAGCCTAAGATAGAAAAATATGGGAACCCAGGAAACCCCGTAGTGACCATAACCATTAATGAGGTCTCCATTGGAAACACTCTCATAGACCTAGGGGTAGCCATCAATGTTATGACCACTACTACCTTGGAGCAATTACAAATATAACCTCTTCTTAGACCTACCCCAACCATTTTGGAATTAGCAGATAATACTAGGGTTATACCTGAAGGAATTTTGGATGAAATCATAGTTACTTTAGCCTCATGGGAGTACCCAGTAGACTTCCTTGTTATACACTCAAATGATCCTACCAAAGGCCATTCCGTCATTTTAGGAAGACCTTATCTAGCCACAACCAATGCATTTATTGGTTGTAGAGAGGGAGAAATGACCATCTCAAACAGACTGTCTATCCAAAAGCTCACCATATACCCTCCAACTCAACCTATCATGGAGAATATATGGTGTCTTGGGTGTCCATACGAGAATGAGTACTAGGAATAACCTGTATTCCCAACTGACCATGCCTGGGCACTTCAGGAGCACACAATGGAAAATGTGCTAAACCAGTTCATTTCTGCTATCACATGTGTGGATTTTCTATAATATTTTCCCCAATTTGAGTACATGTTTGGGGAAGAATTCTAGGAACAATTCGACCCATCCATTTTATCTTCGACATATTTTGTATTTGAGATATATGGGTATTCCATGTCTTATACTATGCCCTACAAGATTAGTCCAAGGAAATTCTTACATATAAACTTCAGGCTAGATGCAGATCAACAAAAACAGTTAGTAAACATCCTTAAAGAACAATCAGGAACAATCACCTGGGAATACACTAACATGAAGGGTATACACCTTGACACATGTATCCATCACATATATACCCAGGGGGAAGTAACACCTATTAGGAAACCCCAGAGAAGGATGAACCCAGCACTCAAAGATATAGTGAAGGAGGAGATCCAAAAGTGATTAAATGTCAGATTTATTTATCCCATCTCTGACAGTAAGTGGGTGTCCCTACTTGTAGTGGTTCCAAATAAAGTGACTGGAAAATGGAGAATTTGTGTTGATTTCTGAGAACTCAACAAAGCCACTATGAAGGATTACTTCCCTCTTCCTTTCATTGACCAAGTTTTGGATACCCTGTCTTGAAAGAAGTATTTCTCCTTTTTAGATGGGTGCAGTGGGTACAATCAAATCCTCATAGCAGCCAAGGACCGGGACAAGACCACCTTTACCTATCCTTGGGCACCTATGCCTATAGGGTCTTACCGTTTAGATTGTGTAATGCTCCTGCTACATTTCAATGAGCAATACTAGGGATATTTGTTGATCTTATTCATGATTGTGTGGAGGTCTACATGGATGAATTCACATTTTATGGAAACACTTACCAGGAAGCCTTAGATAACTTAGAAAAAGTCCTTATCAGATGCTAAGAAATAAACCTATCTCTAAGTCATGAAAAATGTAAAATGTTGTTAACTGAAGGAGTGGTTATAGGACATCATGTTTCATCTGAAGGAATAAAAGTCGATCCTGCAAAGATTGAGGTCATCGTCAGAATTCCATCCCCCAAGACTCAGAAAGAGGTGATAAGATTTCTTAGACATGTTGGATACTACCGACGATTTATTGAAAATTTTACAAAGATTGTTGCACCCATGTTTGGGTTGCTAATAAAAGATGTTGATTTTGTTCGGACTGAGCAGTGTTAAACTGCCTTTGAAACCCTGAAAGCTAAGTTGTATGTGGCACCAGTTCTTAGAGGGCCCAATTGGACTCTCCCATTCCACATATCCATCGATGCATCTGACACCGCAATAGGAGGAATATTAGGTCAGAAAGAGGACCAGCAGTCCTATGCCATTTATTTTGTGAGCAAGAATTTGTCCCCTGCCGAGTTAAACTACACAGCTACCGAGAAGGAATTCTTGGCAATAGTTCATTCTATCAATAAGTTTAGTCATTACATTAAAGGTTACGAAGTATTTGTACATACAGAGCATTCCACCATTAGATTTCTCATGAATAAACCCATAACTAATGGCCAAGTGACTAGGTGGCTCCTGCTATTGCAAGAGTTTAACATCATCATGCTTGACCGACTAGGAAAGGATAATGTGGTAACTGATTTTATTTCATGAATAAAAAATGAGGATGATGATATCCCTGTAGATGATAGTTTCCCATATGAGCACATTTTTTCCCTCTCTGTAAATACTTTGTGGTTTGCGGATATGGAAAACTATCTGGCTACTAGGAAGTTACCGTCTCATTTGTCACCTCATGAAATGTGTAAAATTATTACGCAAAGTGATAATTACTCTTGGGTTGGCCATGAACTTTTTCACACAGTTCCTGATCTGATTATTCATAAATGTGTCCGAGAGGACGAGGTACCACAAATACTATGAAGTTTTCATGATGGACCATGTGGTGGCCATTTTTCTGACAAACGTACAGGATATAAGGTGTTACATTCAAGTTATTATTGGCCTAGAATTTTCAAAGATGTTTCCAAGTATGTGAGGATTTGTGATATTTGCAAAAGGATAAGAATACCTACGTCAACTGACGAAATTCCCTTGTGTGCCCAAGTTATGATAGAACCCTTCGAAAAATGGGCCCTTGACTTTGTAGGACCAATTTCACCCATGTCTCGTAAGAAGAACTATATTTTGGTTTGTACAGACTATGTCACCAAGTGGGTAGAGGCAAAAGCCTTATTCAGGGCAACAGAAAAGTTTGTTGTCGAATTCATTTACGAAGACATCTTTACCTGCTTTGGTGTCCCTCGTGAAATTGTTACAGACCAAGGCACTCAATTAATTTCCAAGTTGATGCTAGAGCTAATAGAGAAATATGGGATTAAACACTGTAAATCTTCTCCATATCACCTACAAGATAATGGTCAGGTAAAATCTACAAACAAAGTTCTATAAGCTATATTAACCAATAATGTTCAATTACATTACTGGGATTGGGATGATAGGCTTCCATAGGCCTTGTGGGCTTACTACACCACCTGGAGAAACACCATCAGACACACCCCTTATGAGCTAGTGTATGGGAAACAAGTACTTCTACCAATAGAATTCCAAGTAAGGACCTTCCATACTTCCGCAGAATTGGGATTAAACTTGGATGAGGCTCAGAAACAATGAGCCCTACAATTGAATGAGTTGGATGAGATCAGGCAAGATTCCATCCAATAAAAAATATTAGTCCAAAACCAGAGGATCAAGTGGCATGACAAGTTTATTAAGAAGAAACACTTCCAATCTGGTTATTGGGCTTTGTTGTTTGACTCCTGATTTAAAACCTTCAAAGGAAAACTCACCACTCGGTGGTTGGGCCCTTACAAGGTAATCATTGTATATGACAATGGAGTTGTGAAAATCAAAACAATCGACGATGGATAAGTCTCCTTTGTAGTAAATGGACACCGAATCAAATTTTATCATAAGCCCATTTCCAAAGAGGATTTTCTACAGGTCATGTCAACTGACAAGGCATTGGCCTTAGTAGATGGGGAAGTCCCCCCTTGTTCTTGAAAATTTTTCAGAATTTTCTACTGTACATATGTAAATAATTTTGAATTTTGTTGATAAGCAATTCTAGAAATTTATGTAGGTATTTATCTCACCAGGAGTAGACGGTTTCAAGGGAATATAAAAGAAGGATTTTTCTTCAAAACACTGTTACACTTGAATATTGTTGTTTGTTAAGCATCAAATGAATATTGACTTGTTGTAATTATCCATATTTTTACAAAGATGTTCATCTTCTCTTTTTCTTAAGGCATTTTAAAAGCAGTTTCTCTTGAAAATCTTCACCACTATATAAGGAAGTGATACCATAACCATCAAGCTTAGAGGTCTCTCGTACAGTTTTCCCAAGAAACCTGAGTAAGTGAGTAAATTATATTTATTAAAAAGTAACAAGGAGGTTTGATTAGCGGTTAGTCATGGAAACATCGCAATAACTACAAAAGAAGAAAGTGAGTTGAGCCTAGAGATACCTTTATGTTCTTTTTCAATGGTACCATCCACTACACACTAAATAGCTTGGTTATATCATATCTTTAGAGAGGCCACATCCACTTAAGTACCCCTTACATTAGGACAATCACTTAGGAATATAATAGAAAGTCATCCTCTAACATAAATACCATCCCAATTGAAAAAGGAAAGAAAAATTTGTTTTCAAAGCTATCCCCCCATTTTCTTGCATAAAGCAATCTTATACTAAAATATCAAAATATGGAGGGAAATTCTTTGAGGGTGTAAGAGTTTAACTCGTTGGGATACTGAATAGGTCTGCTGGCAGTGGGAACTGGCCTGTCGTATGGCTAGGTAAACCCGTCGAAGTACTGAACAAGCTTACTGGCAGCGGGGCATTCTACCTAGCAAGGATGGTAATATAACAAAAAAATGAATAATAAATTTAAAACTTGTCCTGATGTACGACATTACTTGCAAACAAAGCTGACATAAAGTATGTATGGTTAAGCTAAGGTTAATGAACTCCATAAACTTGTCATTGGGAAATAACTCTGAGACTATATTGAAACTCTCTTGCCTACCTCTTCTTATCTATATATAGGATCTCTTATCTTATAGTTGGGGCCATTTTCTAAACATCTCGTCAGACCAACCTGTGAAATTTATCTTTACACTTCACAAACTATAAATCTTCGGATATTGGGAGAACTGACTAGTTTCCTATACTTTTGATTGTGAGGTGTCACAATACTTAGGTGTGGGGGAGGGGTTCATGAGTTGACAAATGATCATTGCCTAGAGAAGTAAATCTTTGTAAAAAAAAATTGTTTTATTTTCATGATACAGGTTATTACATCAGCAGTCATTTTATTTTGAAGTGCTAAAATCTCTTGTGTGTTATAAATTGATGTACTTAACAGACCACTTTATTGGTTTATTTTTGTTACAGGTTGTTCATTGTAGGTTTGACATTACATGTTTTATGCTTGTTATAGGCTGTTCATTGTAGGTTTGACATTACATGTTCTATGCAAGTGGATTGAGTGAGCATGGTGGCAAAATCAACAAACAATGGAACATGCTACCTCTACTCTTAATCATTGTGACTGTCAAAACCATTGCAATATTGTAGGCTATCCATTATAGGAGTTAAAATGTATTTAACACAAAGGTGTTGTATGAAGTGTCGTATGAGGTGTCGTATGAAGTGTTGTATGAGGTGTCGAACGAAGTGTCATATGAATTTACACACCAGTAACTATCCATGATTT
>ML781630.1:505305-559129 GCA_009831015.1 Picea engelmannii | reverse complement strand
GGTGATTTCAAGACAAAGTCAACAATTAAGTTATTCTTTAATGGAAAAATGTCCACATGATTCTCATGATATTTACTTATAAGCTTTTATCATCCTAGCATACAAGGAAGATCAATAATGTGATCATGCTCTTCTTAACTACTCCTAGGTCTCACAGACCATCCCAGGAGAGAAAAAAAATCACACATTATCTCAACTTGGTACTTAACCAAAAACAAAATAAACCAAAAAACAAAAGGAATATCAATAATGTGATCATGGTCTTCTTAACTACTCCTAGGTCTCATGGACCATCCCAGGAGAGAAAAAAATCACACATTATCTCAACTTGGTACTTAACCAAAAACAAAATAAACCAAAAAAACAAAAACCCACACTAATCAGAGTTTTCATATTTGAATTTATGTGATGTGTGAAGTAAGTTACATTCATATTTGCAAAGAAAGAGTGAATTTTAAGCAAAAGTAAAGTACAGAATTCAAATTTAAATGCACAAATACAATCTGAAATACAAATTTTCTGCATCAAAGAGTCCATTATAATTCATAACTAACCTTAGGATTTCCAAATTGGATGTATAAGTATTCAATTGAACAAGGACTGTTTGTACATGGACAGGGTCATATTTGAACTCAACCTTAGGAAGAGGTTGACAGGGTCGAATATGGCCATGCCCATGTACAAGGAGAGGCCCGAATTCGGGCCCATCCCTGTACATGGACAGGGTCGTTTTGATGGTAGCATACACCCTCTAGGGGACACCCTGAAACTGGAAAAGCACAGTCTGAACTGAGGGGATTCGACTCTCCAACCATGACTCAGGTTGGTTTTCCTACATTTATTAGGTGAATATTCTTGTGCAGATTTGTGAAATCAGAAATGACAATATTTAGGACTGAAACTTCTGCATCTATGAGAGAGGAACCACAACTAATGAGAGAGAGAGAGAGAGATGTGGTAGATTTATTATGGAAAATATGTTGCATTTATAATGGGGCATTTGATGCATTTATTAATGAATATTGGTTGCTTTTATCATAGGAATTTATTGCATTTAGGTGTTGTAATTATAGAGGGAAGTGAGAAAAGTGTGAATATGATGGGAATAATGGCACCCATAAGATCTATTTAAATTTTATAATAGTCTAAATTCCTAGTTTTCAAGGTTTAGCCAAAAAATAATGCAGGGAATATGCTAACATTAATGAAGGTTGGTTTTCTGCAATAATTGAACTGTCATTTTCAGTGAATATTACAGCTTGTTATATAGGCAAAGTACAGATGCTATTAATGTATACTATAGTTGTTATTAATGTGCTATACATTTGTTATTAAAGTATAGTATGGGTGTTATTTAGTTTATATATTTGTTGTTCTTTAATCTAAATGTTCAATATGGTTATGCCCATCATTTATGAGTTATATAGATGCCATTTAATTAGAAATACGGTTGTCCTTATTGTTTTAAATTCTCTTTGTTTTGTACTCATTCTTATGCGGTGCTATGACAACTATTCATTTCATAGAAAAAACACAATTTGGTAAACCATAATCCCTAAGTTGACTTAGTAGGCATTAATTTCATGCAACTATGTTTATATGAAGGGTCCATAAACTGGTGTTACAAGGGAGGGAGAGAAACTACCTAAACACATAATAAGATATAATTATTATGTATCTTTTGAGCAGCTATTGGGAACTGCATCCTCTAAATATTATTTTGAATTTAATTAGGTCCCTTGAGAGTCATTCTTAATTTTAATCATGTGAATATCATGCATCTCAGAGCTCATGTCCCTGTACATGGAAAGGGCCGAATACAGCCCCGTCAACCTTCTAAACTAGTAAAATTAATAGTATAACAATTTAAAACAAAAAAAAAATAGACAATTTTAAACTATAAATTACCTGGACCACCCGCCTGTAGGGTCGAATACGACCTTGTCCATGTACAGGGATAGGCCTGAATTTGGTCATGTCACTGTACATGGACAGGGTCGAATACGACCCTGTACATGGACAGGGCCATATTCGGCCCTGTCATCCCATCCGATAAGAAGATGATACTTCTACTTGTATGTGTCTTATATGGTCTAGGTGTTGTTGTTGTCATTGGTTGGTTGGTTGGCTACTTGTTCGTATTTTTTTTTCATTTGTATGACTAACACTAACAATTTAATACTAACACTAACTCTTTAAATCATAAATTTAAAATTATTCTAAACTAAACTCCCGTAGCACCAACATCCACCCTCCCTCAGCACCAACTTCGGCCTGAATATGACCTTCTTCATGTACATGGACAGACCCAAATTCGGGCCTGTCTTTGTACATGGACAGGGCCATATTCAGCCCTGTCATCCCATTCAATAAGCATATGATACATCTACTTGTCTGTGTTTGATATGGTCTAGGTGTTGTTGTTGTCGTTGGTTGGTTGGTTGGCTACTTGTTTGTATTTGTTTTTCATTTGCATGACTAATAAGTTATTATGTTAATCTTTCACCTTACCTTCCATTACTAAAAAATCCATCCTGCATTATAGGAAAAATATTTTATTGAGAGTATATTTTACTCTATTGTGTTTGCATCCTATTTTGTTCGTAAATTATTAATTTGTAGGAGGCATTGTCTCCATCCTATACTATTCATATTATGGAAAATCAAGTTTGGTTTGTACATGGATGTAGCCTCCCAAATATATAGGCAAGGATTACATTTATATATTTTTTATTCAAATGAATTTAATTTGAACATAAAGTAGCATATTAAAATGGGATAGTATTATTGTTTAGAGTACATGGATGTCGCCTCCTAAAAATATATGGGCCAGGATTACATTCATATAAACTGATTAAAATATAAACTGAATTTTATAAAAAAATAGCAATAAACTTTTCCCTTGTGTAAACATATATATAATTAATTCCAAAACCAAAACTCTATTTGAGATTAAACTGATTAAAATATAAACTAAATTTTATAAAAAATAGCAGTAAACTCTGTTGGTGCATAAACATATATAAAATTGATGCCAAAACCAAAACTCTATTTGAGATTAAATTGATTACACTCTGACTGTGACGTAACAATATTTACTCTTTGAAGGTATAATTCTGGTAATGTAAGGTATAATTCGGGCCTATTTATGTACATGAACAGGGCCGAATATGGCCCTATCAACACTCTAACACTATAAAATCTAAAATCTAATCCAACAATTTAATGCTAAGACTAACTATTTAAATCATAAAATTATTCGGCCCTATTTAAATCAAACAATTTAATACTAAGACTAATAATGCTAAGACTAACTATTTAATACTAACTATCTAACCATATTCAGCCATGTCCATGTACAGGGACAGGCCCAAATTTGGGCATGTCTTTATACATGGACAAGGCCATATTCGGCCATGTCAACACTCTAACACTATAAAATTTAAATATTAAATCTAATATAACAATTTAATACGAAGACTAACTATTTAAATAAAAAAAATTAAAATTAACTCTAAAATTAGCTGGACCGAATGCCCACAACACCAACGTCTGCCTTCCCGCAGCACCAATGTCCACCCGCTCGCAACACCAACATCCACTCGCTACTCCAATGTTCGCCCGCAGCAACGATGTCCACTAGCACCAATACATGCACCTAGCGCTATCACCTAACCAACAACTAACGCTATCACCTAGCCAAAAATTCAGGAAAACTATTATAGGCACGATGTGCAGGTAATATTAAAGGTTCCTTCGGCCAAAATATATTTCGGCCGAAAATATGTTACCGGATGAAAAAAAAAACATCCGGCTAAAATTGTACATGAAAATTGAGGGCGTCGTCACGGTACCATTCGATTTGATGTTCAAAGGTTTGGCCGAAAAAATAGGACTTTCGACCTGTTGGCAGCCATTTCGTATTTTTATCTTATCTTTATAAGTTGCCTACACAAGTTTTTTGGAACCCTTGATCTTCATCGCAATCTTTGAATAAAACAACACTATTATTTCGCGCATTTGCACACCTGCCTTTGTTCTTGTTTTCACGACTGCAAGCGTGAAAACTTTGATTTCGAAGTCACGTCAATGGCATTAAAATCGTCACTGGATTATTATGGTCACTCTTGTCTATGTGTCCATTGCACTTCCAATTCATTTATGTTTACACAGCTGACAAGACACCAAAACCTTACTCATTTGACATTTTTTTTCTTGTTAATATGATTTCATTTTTATGAGACTGTGATGGTATTCTAATGAGTGTGATTCAGTCCTTCATTCAATGGTGGTTTGATTTCTTTTGATCGAATCCAATGGTTTTGTATCAACACATTAACATGGTGATTAGACCCTTAATTCAATGGTTTCATACAAAGCATACGTTTTATCATTGAATCCTTGGTGCTATATTTGAAACATTGTTTTGATTTTAAAACCATGCAAATACTAATGCTTGTGCAAACACCCCGAGTCGACTCATCATAGTTTTCAATGGTTGTTTTATTGACATTGCAATAGTGATTTGAATCACCATATGCGTTGTCAATTGTACAGTTGGATATGACTGTCTTGCATGGGTTGATTTCGTTCCACCACCCCCGCACACTTTGGCATTAATGCCTGCCTCCTATCCCGGGTTAACTCTGTTGGTTTCAGGGAAGTCTGTGAGTTATTTGATCCTACGTTTACCCTGTCCAAACCCTTTCTCATTTACCTGGCTCACTGTGTGCCCTTACATATGGAACCTGTGGTGCGCATAGAGCTTAATGGCATTCAAGCACTTCTGCTATTCGACAATTCCCGTGAGGATTTGGAAAATAGTGGTTGGCTGGTGTTTATCCAAATATTTGAGGTTTTCAACCTTTCGATTGCCCAACAATTCTCCCTCACCTTCGACGGATGCAAGGCTAAGGTCCGAGACATACAGCTCGAGCTAAATGAGGAATTCCTAAGCTCAGCTACAGGACTACCATCTACAGGGAAAAGGTGGTTTAAAAATTCCAAAGTAGATGAGGTGTCGTGGCCACTCCTATTCACATCAAGAAAGATTGTTAGCTGCGATAGAGGTATGCATGTCGTTTCCCTCAAACCCAGGTGGCACATTCTTTTGGCAATTGTTAAGCAGTTTGTGACCTGTGAAGGTCGTTATAGCTTGGTATTTCTGTATCATCTTCGGTTATTGATGAATTTTATAGGCTACCCTCTAAATATGCCACATTATCTCTTACGTAGTCTTTACAAAATGTCCAAAATATTTAAGTGTGAGAAGGCTGATAGCAGCCTTTTCCATCACTGCTTGATCAAAGTTATTATCATCCACCATTTGAGCCTTAGTGGTGACTGTTGGCAAGCCTTCCTATCAAGGAATGGCTTTGCCACTCCCAAATCTATCCAAGTGGACAAGGTTGTGGTTACTGAAACTCTGGTTGGACTAGCCGTGCCACTTCATATCCTTCTACCCCCTGTGAAACCCTCGGATTACCCCAACCTTGACCTACCTGATACCATGGCTGACCCGTGTAATAAAGACAATACTAAGGCTGTCAAAAGTCCTATGAGGAAGAAAGGCAAAGGTGATACTGGTGTCAATAGTAAGGGAAAAAAGAACACACGACGGATATCCAGATATGCTAGGAACAAACCCAAGAAAAACGTTGACCAAAAGCCAATAGTGTTGAGCGAGGACTCGGACTCTGAAATTGAACGATTCTTGACTGAGAAATACCCCTATTCTCATGGCCTATGCTCTATGTAACCCTATGACTATGTTTCCAACTTACCTTCGTGCCTCAAGAACAATCCTAAATTCCCGGGAATTAAGCTTCACAGTGACACCCCTGGTAACTTGAAAGAACCCTCGCTTGTAATGCCAAGGCCCAATCAATCACCATGTACCCAATGCAATTCTTGGCTTGAACATTATTACACCGACGTTCCCCTATTGAAATCTAAGATCAAATCATTAGAGGAAAGAGTTACAGTGCTGTCAAAGGAGAACGACAGGCTACAAGCCAACGAAAAGAAACAAAAAACCACCGGTTCAATTGTCTTCAGAAACGTCGAAGCAGCAATGGCCTTTGTCAATTCAAAGTTATCATGATTGAATCATTTTCTTACTGCCCAGGTATGTGTTTCAACATCGATTTTTTTTTATGAGTTGGTTTGAATTAGTATGACCTATTGGGTTTGTTTTCAATTAGTTATGTTCGTTTTAATAGATTCAAAATGATTCTGTTATTTTCGTTTTACCAAAAATCATTTCGTTATGAATCATGTACAGAAGATTTGTTTGCTAAACTCGGACACAGCTATGATTTGGTTAATGCGATTTTATTGTTCTCAGATTAGTATAAATGATTGATTTGTTTCCGATTTTGTTTGGTTTTCTTTTGAAACAATTATGTACGTTTGAATTAAGGTAGTCGATTGGGTTTGATTTCGTTTAGTTCTGTTCGAATAGATTCAAGAAACGATTATGTTTCGTTTTGAATAAATATTTTCATTTGGATTATGATTGCATTCGACCTATATAAAATATTTGTGTGCTAAAATCGTATAGCTATGTTTTGATTGATACGATTTTGCATAATGATTGTATCAGCCCCAAATTGGTTCAATTCATTTCTGTTCGGTTTGATTTGCAAACAATACTGTGTGCCTTGAATTAGCATAATTATTTGTATGAGTTGGATTGGTATCAAAGACAGATTTGATACGGATCTGTTGGTTTGGATTTAAAAAACGATTGGATTGACATATTATGTCTATATTGAATTCTTACCAGAGATTTTCTTGATAATCATTTAGGGTCTGTTTCGATTGAAATAGATTCAAACACGATTTTGTTTGCTCTCAATTAGCATAGAAGTTTTGGTTTAAATGATTCGTTTTATTTTCTATTAGCAATTAAAGATTTGTTTAACAGTTCGAATATATTTCTTTAAGTTTTGGATTGATTTAAAACGGTCATGTTTTCAAATTAGACCAGCTACAGAATCGTGAGATTCTGTAGCTAGTCTTCAAATTTAGATTTTTGTTAATTTTACCAATAAAACATTATCTAACTTGTTTATTCTTGTCCACCTACAGGTACCTACGAATTTCAATGGAAAAATTGGGCATGCTGTGGCAGTTTAGAAGATACTTGTTGTGATATAGTTTTGTTTTAAGTTGTTGGTCATAGGCAGAAATAGAGACTTGGGAGATTATTCCCATATTTTTTGTAAACTGTCTTTGATAATTCCCACAGGGATGTTTTACCCTGTGGTCTTTAAATACTTGTTATTTTTTGTAATGGATGGATCATCACTGTTGGGAGAACAAGACTATGGATTTATGATGATACAGACTTGAATGGAAGTCGATTTTTTGTAACAGCTTTAGCTTTCAATTCATCAATACTTTCGTTCAGGTTTTGTGCATTCTAATTTGTGATTAAGTCATTGACTACTTTAGATATCAGGACTTATTATAGGTTAATGCGTTGTGATTTAAATTCTATCCATGTCTTATGTATCTCATTTTTAGCACAGCAATTACTCTGTTTCCATTTAATGAATAAAGGTTTGTCTGCTTCATTAAATAAATTGTTTTTGTACAGATCTTCACACAGGGATTTATCTCACTTTGATGATTTGTAAATCATAAGATTGTTGTTGGTTTTATATCTTGTTTGTTCTGTCATTGATATTCAAAAGAGCATTGATTCTTCTTGTTTACGAGAAGTTTGTGGAAAATCTGGTGCGGGTTTCCTCCCATCGAATAGTTGAATTGAATATTGTGCACAGGACAAATAGGAAGCGTTATTTCAAGTTAGTTTTTTATTTGTTATTTAATAGTTGATAAATTTGAGAATTCTCATTAGTTTAGATAGATACATGGTTCAGTTTTACAGTTAGGATTATTATTTTAATTACTCAGCTTAGTTAGTTTTGTTTATTTCTCTTCTTTCACATAAAAGATATAAAAATCAAAAAACAATAGTTTTGTTGTCATAGGACAGCTTACAAATGATTTTGCAAGTTTTTCATTTAAAATCTGTAATCTGTAAATATTGTACATTTGTGATTAAGATTTAATTATGTTGATAATTGAACATTTAATTTCATCGAATTATTGATGTATAATATTAGGCAATAGACTGTATATATATTTCAGATTTGTTTATTAGTTTGCTTTAATTGTTGTTTTCATTTAGATTAGTTCCTTTAGTTAGTTTTCTTTCATTTTCCTAGGACTTAGATCATCCAACAGAGCCTCTAAACCTGTCAGGGTGGATCATCCCAAACGGATTGGGTTATTTAGACAACCTCGGACCAGATCCACTTCTCCAGTTGACGAGCGTTCATTTTCGCCCGTCAACAAATGGCGCTAGAAGGAGGGCCTGAAATTTATTAATGGCACGAGGCAGTCGTAAGACTCCTCCACCACCCAACTGCTCACCTATAGTGACAAGAAGCCATTCAAATGACAACATCCCCCCTCAAACAGCAACCACATCAAACAACGATCTACGGATCATAGTTGAACCAGTAACCCTTAATCTTACAGGTGGTGACGTACAAGAGATTGTTCGCCATTCTCTTTTAAGAACACATAGTGCCTTCGCCCGTTTAAGGCAACCAAATTGACCTTTGGACCAACCTTTAGATTTCTCTGATATCAGAGAACAACTTGGAGGCACTAACCTCACTTTAAACCCTACATATCCAATCCTCACTCCTGCTGCAGAAGGAACTAGAATACCACCCTCACCACCTCCATCATCTCCTTCTTCTTCTGGAGAAGACTCTTCTGATGAAGGCAGTTCCCCTTCTCAACCTTCCACACTACCTACACCAATGGCCAACCAGAACAATCCTGCCAGACCTTGGCTCGGCCAGGATGCAGTAGCCATACCTGGGGCTCAGCATCCCTTACCCAAACATTCGGAGAAGTGGCTTCCAAAGTTTGACCCTGACTCTAAATAGATCGTAGAAGATCACATTAAAAAGTTTATGCTAGCCATTAGACTTCGTAATGTCGAGCACAAAGACGTAGTCTGTAGGTTATTCCCCTATACTTTTGAGGGCAATGCCTCTACATGGTACTTTTCCCAACAACCCCATACCATTATGTCTTGGGAAAAGTTTGAATCCTGCTTTCTGGAAAAGTTCGAAGATGATAAGTCCCCGCAAGTCCTAGTTATGGAGCTTTCTAGCTTAAGAATGAACCCAAAAGAGAAAATTAAAGAATTTAATCAAAGATTCTTAACACTTAAGAACCGAATCCCTACGGACTCGATGCCTACCGAGAATCTTATCATAGCATACTATACCAAATCCTTGCATCAAAGTATAGCCATTTGGGTAAAACGATCTAAGAAAGCCACGTTGTTAGAGGCCTTCGAGGAGGCCAACCAGATTGAAAAAGACATCCTTAGTTTAAAAGACACTACTAGCAACGAAACGGAAACTAGTTCATCTTCCAAAAAGAAGATCGAAATCCTCCCTAGACCTGCTCAAAATAAAACACACCCTGAAAGCTCTGATTTAGAAAACCTAACTAAAATCATTCAAAAACTGTTAAATCAAGTTATAGATTTGAAAAGGACGGTCGAAGAATCTTCTTCGAGCAAAGGGCCTTACAAACCCCCGTTCAGGAAGCCTTTTCCCACCAACCGACCTAATCCAAATACCGAGGGCCTTAATCTAGAAAGTCTGCAATACGCCCTTCAAACAATTCTAGAAGCCTAGGATAACTTGATGCCTCCTGAGATTCCTGAGGAGGCAGTCGAACAAGAGACAGTTCAGGAAGAAGAATCTTCTCCGAACATTTTTGGACACTTCTCGGATAGCATTTTCCAGGCTAACTTTGAGACAGTCCATCCCTACAATACTAGGAGTAAGATAGCAAACAAACCTTCTCCCGAAAACACTACGACTTTGCCCCCAAAGCAATCTAAACCAGCTGAGACTAAACAGAGTCATGTAAACCCCAACTTAGATTATGATTTAGTTGAAGATATTGAAAAGTTAAGGGCTAACATTTATGTTTATGAGTTATTAAAATTTTTGTTTCTGCTACAAAAAATGTTACAGAACATCGCAGCGAATAGCAAAAATGGTAATCCAAACAAGGTTGTTCAGAACAAAGTTCCTCAAAAGACTTCCGCCAAGAATAATCCCGATCCTCACGATAAAGGAAGCCTTCCTATAAATAATGTAACAAATGTAGATAAATTAGCTTTAGAAACCGCGAGTAAAAAGCCACAAGCTTCCACCCTTAATACTCGCAGGAACGTACCTCCATTTTTGTTAACTTTCCAAAATATTTAATAGAAACATGCACAATTGTATGGTAGACTCAAGTGCATCATCCAATGTGATGCCATGGTCTGTGTGTCAGAAGATTAACTCTGAATTTGAACCATCCACTCTAAAAATCATCCAACTTGATCAAACTAGTGTTAAGGTTATAGGCAAATTAAGGAATGTGCTTATAAGATTATCGTCTAACCCCAAAGTTCATCAAGTTATTGATATTATTTTTGTGGATATTCCAGAAGTGTATGGTCTATTTTTAAGTAGGGACTGGTCAGAGCAACTACACAGCTATTTCGCAACAGATTGGTCTCACCTGTGGCTTCCCGAGAACGGCAAGCCCAACAAAATCAAGGTAAATCGTGAACACTACCTTAAGTTCATGATCACAGATTTGAATGATCCCAATGAGCCATTTACACCTTCTGCCGATTCACCCGAAATACAAGGGATGGATACCTTTTTCGATAATTTCATGGTCGAGACTTCATCTATCACCAATCTAGAATAGCAGTCCGAGATTGTAGCATATGTGCAGCCAGCACCTTCTACACAATGGTCTCATGCACCCGATAAAAATCAAATTTGATCTTTTTATTTTGACGGGTCAAAGTCCAAAGAAGGAGTTGGTGCAGGCTGCGTTATTATTGATCCAGCAGGTAACAAAACCCTGATTGCATGTAGGTTAGAATTTGAATGTACTAATAACATAGCAGAATATGAGGCTTTATTGCAAGGCCTCAGAAAAGATTTAGATATGAACATTCAAAACTTGACTGTCTTTGGTGATTCTGAGATCGTGGTTAGACAGGTAAGAGATTCTATCCACTGTCTGTCTCCGCATCTTAAAATCTGCCAATCCGAGGTATGGAATTTAATGAATAAGTTTTCTTCTTTTAATATAAATTCTATTCCTAAATTGAATAACTCTGAAGCTGATCTATTAGCTAGCGTAGCTTCCAAACTCTTTCCTGCAGAAGGCTTGTCCCCGAATGCATTCTCTGTCGAACTGTTGTTCAGGCCATCCGTTCCCGACAACATCACAAATTGGAGAGTCTTCACTGACAATCAGCAGATTATTAGCTTCCTGCATGTGGAAGAAACTTTTCAAGGTGCGGTGATCGACGAATGCACTCATGACGACAATTTGCGCAACTTCACGGTAATACCAGATCCGAGATCTCTTGAATCTTCATCGAACATGGTAAATTCGATCCCTAAGTCTGTAGTTAGATTAGAGAAATTTTACGATCTTCAAGATAAATTCAAAAAATCGGTCAACTGTAAAACCAATAGTTCCTCTTTATCATATGAAAAAGTAAACTTAGGAACTAATGACAATCCGCAGTGCATTAATTTAGGGTTGGGGTGTTCTCAACAAGAAAAATCCGCATTTGTTAAATTTCTTAAAGAATTTAAAGATGTTTTCGCGTGGACGTATGATGACCTTAAAACTTTCGACCCTAACATCATACAACACGTCATTCCTATGAAACCCCAAACCTTGCCCTTTCAACAAAAATTAAGAAAAATGCACCCTAAGCTCAAAACGACCGTCAAAAAAAAATTAAATAAACTCCTGAATGCTAAGATAATTTTCCCAGTTAGGCACACTCAATGGGTTTCTAACCTTGTCCCTGTCCGGAAGAAAAGTGGGGAAATTCAACTATACGTCGATTTCTGAAACCTTAATAGAGCGTCTGATAAAGACAACTACCCTGTCCCACCCATGGAACAGATCCTTCAACAGGTATCTGGTTCTGAGAGACTATCCTTATTGGATGGTTTTTCAGGGTACAACCAAGTCCTGATGTCTCCTCTAGACCAACTTAAAACTACCTTCTGCACTCCATGGGGCACCTACGCTTATCGAAAAATGCCCTTTGGATTGATTAATGTCGGTGCCACTTTCCAGAGAGCGATGGACATTGTTTTCCAAGGCTTAATCAATCAATCCATCGTAGTTTACTTAGATGATGTTACTTTATTTTCCAAAAACAAAAATGATCATCTAGCTCATTTAAGAGTTGTTCTACAGCGATGTCGTAAATACGGCATTTCCTTAAATCCAAAAAAATCTATTTTCGCTGTAGAACAAGGTAAACTCTTAGGATTCATTGTGTCAAGCAAAGGGATGATTATCGACCCCGAAAGGACTCAAGTCATCTTGAAACTTCCCCCTCCTACATCCAAAAAGTCTATGCAGTCTTTCTTAGGCCAGATAAACTTTGTCAGGAGATTCATCCCCAGTTTCTCCGAAATGGTCAAACCTTTACAGAATTTAATTAAGAAAGGCGCACAATATCATTGGGGACCCTTAGAAAATCAAGCTTTCAATTCAATAAAAAAGGCCATAATAGACGCTCCTTCTCTCATGAGTCCCGACTTTTCGCAAGACTTCACACTCTACACTTTTACTTCCGACCGCTCCTACGCTACAGTCCTAACTCAAAAGAACGTCGAAAACAATGAAGTACCCATTGCCTTTATGAGCTCTACTTTCAAAGGCGCGGAACTTAATTACCCAGTGGTATATCAGAAAGCCTATGTTGTTTTCAAAGCAGTCAAGCACTTCCGATCTTATCTTTTGAAATCCAGGACCAAAGTTATCATCCCTTACCTAGCCATCAGGAATCTGTTAGTGCAGAAAGAGTTAGGAGAAAAGAGGGTGAATTGGGTTACCTCCTTACAGGAGTACGACATAGAAATTACCCCAGCTCAAATAGTGAGAGGCTAAGGGTTATGCAAGTTAGTTTTTGATTCAGCAGCAGGACAGCAAGAAGAGAACGATAGGTCGAACCTAGGACAGCACAATCAAAATGCAATATGATGTGCACAAAACTCTGTCAGTCCCTGGTATGATGATATAAAATTCTGTCTTGAACATGGGTCAGCCCCCCGTCACCTGGATCCCACTAAAAGAAGAGCGTTAAGATTAAAGTCTGTCTCCTTTCATTTGGTTAATGGTATTCTGTTTCTTCAAAATTTTGATGGCGTACTAATGCGTTGTCTTGAGAAAGACGAAGCAGAAAAAGTCTTACTAGAATTGCACACAGGAGAAGCTGGTGGGCATTTTGGTGGTGACACCACTGCCCATAAAGTTTTGAGAGCCGGTTATTACTGGCCCACACTTTTTAGAGATGCCCATGCCTTGTGTTGTAAGTGTATTATTTGTCAAAAAGCATCTGGGCGGTTACAGAAACCAGCCTTTCCTTTGCAACCCGTTTTAGTAGACTCCTCTTTTCAGCGGTGGGGCCTTGATATTATAGGTCCAATTAATCCACCATCCTCACAGTAGCACAAGTTTATCATAACAGCCACAGATTATTTCACCAGGTGGTCTGAAGCTGCCGCATTAAGAACTGTGAATACCAGTCAGGTAATTGCCTTTCTAAATTCGAACATTATTACTCGTTTCGGTATCCCTGACTGTTTAGTATTCAATAATGCTTCTTATTTTTCGTCTTTTGAGATGAGCGAATTCGCTCTAGAAAAAGGAATTAAATTGAAGTATTATGCCAGCTACTACACCCAGGGCAATGGATTGGCAGAATCAACAAATAAGAATTTGATTAAAATCATCAAGAGAACGGTATCTGAGAATCACAAAAACTGGCATAATGCGTTGTTAAACGCAATCTGGGATGATAGGGTAACACCAAAGACTACTGTAGGTAACTCTCCCTTTTTTCTCGTCTATGGTAGAGAAGAAATTCTGGCACCACACATTCTTCTTCCCTCACTACAACTATCACAGAAAATACAAGAAGAGGATTGTCCCCCTTTGGAAAACCGAATTAACGCCTTAATGAAGCTAGAAGAGGTAAGAGCTCAAGCTAAACATAAGTTAGATCAACATCAACTAGTGGTCAAAAGCTGGTTCGATGCCAACTCTGCCTCTGATAGGAACTTCGAAGTAGGTGACCTTGTCTTGAAATGGGACAAACTGCATGAGGGAAAGGGAGAGCACACGAAATTTCAGAACTTATGGCTTGGACCATTTTTAATTGCTGAGAAATTGGGTCCTAGCTCTTTCCGATTACAAAGTCTAGAGGGGCAGCCAGACACCTATGTGGTGAATGGCCAAGATCTGAAAAGATATTTTGCTTGATGACAACCCTGTGTATACTGTGTACATATTTTTCTTTTGTTTTCTTTTCTTTTATTGTTTTGGTTTTTATTTTTTCCCTTGCGCTTATCAGTTTGTATTTTTGGAAATACACATACTTGCATGCTGAACTATTCAGACAAAGAAAACAGAAAATTATTTCACTGAAATGACTGTTGAAAAATTGTCTAAACATCGATTATATACTTCTGAAATTTACATCTGTGTTGGCAAAAACTGTTGTTTGAAAGAAGTTAACTGATTTCTATCTATGAGTAAATCTTGTCACGATCATCCATCGTCTTTTTACGTTGTCTCTGTCCCTTAAGGGAATGACTCAGAAGATGTCTCCCTACCTTAGAAGGTTGGTTCTATAAATAAACCATCTCTGGATCTTAATGAAGGACAGTTCTAAAAAATTATGTTGAGGTCTGTAAAAAATATGCTAAAATATCATAATTTTCTGCGTCACCTCACTTAATTATTTATCTTTAAAAAACAAAATAAATAATAAAAGATCTGTGGGAAGTGCTTGTAAACCCACCGAGATGTTGAACAGGTCTGTTGGAAGCGGGTAAATGCATGCATGATGCTAAGACAACTTCGTCGGGGTACTGAACAGTCCCGCTGGTAGCGAAGCAATGTCGAGTATATGAAAATTTGTAAATATGAAACCTCTTAACCTTAAAATGTCCTTTATTCTGATCTAGAACTTCTTAGCAGGATACAGACATCAGAGTGGGTTAAATGGAATCCCTGTGGAGGCTATGGATGCCTGCTGGCAGCAGTGGCCCTGTAAACAGTATTGGAGATTTTATCTTTAATATCGTGGCTCGCTTACCTTAATATTGTTATCAATTTTCATCCTTTAAACACTGCTGGAATATTTGATTAATAATGATGTTTAAACAATTTTCTGGTTGTTTTTCTGTTGGAATTATTCTTGTTATCATAATCTGAATTTGTTCTACTGGCAAAGATAACTGCTTCTACCAGTGTGTCGCCATTGTTGGCAGCCATTTCATATTTTTATCCTATCTTTATAATCTGCCTAGACAAGTGTTTTGGAACCCTTGATCTTCATCGCAATCTCTGAATAAAACAACACTATTATTTTGCGCATTTTCACACCTGCCTTTGTTCTCGTTTTCACGACTGCAAGTGTGAAAACTTTGATTTCGAAGTCACGTCAATGGAATTAAAATCATCACTGGATTATTATGGTCACTCTTATCTATGTGTTCATTGCACTTCCAATTCATTTATGTTTACACAGTTGACAAGACACCAAAACCTTACTCATTTGACATTTTTTTTCTTGTTAATATGATTACATTTTTATGAGACTGTGATGGTATTCTAATGAGTGTGATTCAGTCCTTCATTCAATGGTGGTTTGATTGCTTTTGATCGAATCCAATGGTTTCGTATCAACACATTAACATGGTGATTAGACCCTTAATTCAATGGTTTCATACAAAGCATATGTTTTATCATTGAATCCTTGGTGCTATATTTGAAACATTGTTTTGATTTTAAAACCATGCAAATACTAATGCTTGTGCAAACACCCGAGTCGACTCATCATAATTTTCAATGGTTGTTTTATTGACATTGCAATAGTGATTTGAATCACCATATGCGTCGTCGATTGTACAGTTGGATATGATTGTTTTTCATGGGTTGATTTCATTCCACCACCCCCGCACACTTTGGCATTAATGCCTGCCTCCTATCATGGGTTAACTCTGTTGGTTTCGGGGAAGTTTGTGAGCTATTCGATCCTACGTTTACCCTGTCCAAACCCTTGCCCATTTACCTGGCTCATTGTGTTCCCTTAACTATGGAACGTGTTGTGCGCATAGAGCCTAATGGCAGTCAAGCACTTCTGCTATTCGACAATGCCCGTGAGGATTTGGAAAATAGTGGTTGGCTGGTGTTTATCCAAATATTTGAGGGTTTCAACCTTTCAGTTTCCCAACAATTCGCCCTCACCTTCGACAGATGCAGGGCTAAGGTCGGAGACATATAGCTCGAGCTAAATGAGGAATTCCTAAGCTCAGCTACAGGACTACCAGCTACAGGGCAAAGGTGGTTTAAAAATTCCAAAGTAGACGAGGTGTCGTGGCCGCTCCTATTCACATCAAGAAAGATTGTTAGCTGCAATAGAGGTATGCATGTCGTTGCCCTCAAACCCAGGTGGCACGATCTTTTGGCAATTGCTAAGCAGTTTGTGACCTACGAAGGTCGTTATGGCTTGGTATTTCTGTATCATCTTTGGTTATTGATGAATTTTATAGGCTACCCTCTGAATATGCCACATTATCTCTTACGTAGTCTTTACAAAATGTCCAAAATATTTAAGTGTGAGAAGGCTGATAGCAGCCTTTTCCATCACTGCTTGATCAAAGTTATTATCGTCCACCATTTGAGCCTTAGTGGTGACTGTTGGCAAGCCTTCCTATCAAGGAATGGCTTTTCCACTCTTGAGTCTGTCCAAGTGGACAAGGTTGTGGTTACTGAAACTATGGTTGGACTAGCCGTGCCACTTCATATCCTTCTACCCCCTGTCAAACCCTCGGATTACCCCAACCTTGACCTAGCCGATACCATGGTCGACCCATGTACTAAAGACAATACTAAGGCCATCAAAATTCCTGTGAGGAAGAAAGGAAAAGGTGATACTGGTGTCAACAGTAAGGGAAAAAAGAACGCATGACGGATATCCAGATGTGCTAGGAACAAACCTAAGAAAAACGTTGACCAGAAGCCAATAGTGCTGAGCGAGGACTCGAACTCTGAAATTGAATGATTCTTGACTGAGGAATACCCCTATTCTCATGGCCTATGCTCTATGGAACCCTATGACTATGTTTCCAACTTACCTTCGAGCCTTAAGAACGATCCTAAATTCCCAGGAATTAAGCTTCACAGTGACACCCCTGGTAACTTGAAAGAACCCTCGCCTATAATGTCAAGGCCCAATCAATCACCATGTACCCAATGTAATTCCTGGCTTGAATGTTATTACACCGACATTCCCCTGTTGCAATCTAATATCAAATCATTAGAGGAACGAGTTATAGTGCTGTCAAAGGAGAACGACAGGCTACAAGCCAACGAAAAGAAACAAAAAACCACCGATTCAATTGTCTTCAGAAACGTCGAAGCAGCAACGGCCTTCGTCAATTCAAAGTTATCATGATCGAATCATTTTCTTACTGCCTAGGTATGTCTTTCAACATCGATTTTGTTTTATGAGTTGGTTTGAATTAGCATGACCGATTGGGTTTGTTTTCAATTAGTTCTGTTCATTTTAATAGATTCAAAACGATTATGTTACTTTCGTTTTACCAAAAGTAATTTCGTTATGAATCATGTACAGAAGATTTGTTTTCTAAACTTGGACACAGCTATGATTTGGTTAATGCGATTTTATTGTTCTCAGATTAGTATAAACGATTGATTTGTTTTCGATTCTTTTTTGTTTGCTTTTGAAACAATTTTGTACATTTGAATTAAGGTAGTCGATTGGGTTTGCTTTCGTTTAGTTCTGTTCGAATAGATTCAAGAAACGATTATGTTTCGTTTTGAATAAATATTTTCGTTTGGATTATGATTGCATTCGACCTGTATAAAAGATTTTTGTGCTAAAATCGTATAGCTATGTTTTGATTGATACGATTTTGCATAACGATTGTATCGGCCCCAAATTGGTTCGATTCATTTCTGTTCGGTTTGATTTGCAAACAATACTGCGTGCCTTGAATTAGCATAATTATTTGTATGAGTTGGATTGGTATCAAAGACAGATTTGATACAGCTCTGTTGGTTTGGATTTAAAAAACGATTGGATTGACATATTATGTCTATATTGAATTCTTACCAGAGATTTGCTTGATATTTGTTTAGGGTCTGTTTCGATTGAAATAGATTCAAACACGATTTTGTTTGCTCTCAATTAGCATAGAAGTTTTGGTTTAAATGATTTGTTTTGTTTTCTATTAGCAATTAAAGATTTGTTTAACAGTTCGAATATATTTCTTTTAGTTTTGGATTGATTTAAAACATTCATGTTTTCAAATTGGACCAGCTATAGAATCGTGAGATTCTGTAGCTAGTCTTCAAATTTAGATTTTTGTTAATTTTACCAATAAAACATTATCTAAACTTGTCTATTCTTGTCCACCTGTAGGTACCTACGAATTTCAATGGTAAAATTGGGCATGCTTTGGCAGTTTAGAAGATACTTGTTGTGATATAGTTTTGTTTTAAGTTGTTGGTCATAGGTAGAAATAGAGACTTGGGAGATTATTCCCAGATTTTTTGTAAATTGTCTTTGATAATTCCCACAGGGATGTTTTACCCTGTGGTCTTTAAATACTTGTTATTTTTTTTAATGGACGGATCATCAATGTTGGGAGAACAAGACTATGGATTTATGATGATACAGACTTGAATGGAAGTCGATTTTTGTAACAGCTTTAGCTTTCAATTCATCAATACTTTCATTCAGGTTTTGTGCATTCTAATTTGTGATTAAGTCATTGACTACTTTAGATATCAGGACTTATTACAGGTTAATGCGTTGTGATTTAAATTCTATCCATGTCTTATGTATCTCAGTTTTAGCACAGCAATTACTTCGTTTCCATTTAATGAATAAAGGTTTGTCTGCTTCATTAAATAAATTGTTTTTGTACAGATCTTCACACAGGGATTTATCTCACTTTGATGATTTGTAAATCATAAGATTGTTGTTGGTTTTATGTCTTGTTTGTTCTGTCGTTGATATTCAAAAGAGCACTGTTGCTTCTTGTTTACAAGAAGTTTGTGGAAAATCTGGTGCGGGTTTCCTCCCATCGAATAGCTGAATTGAATACTGTGCACAGGACAAATAGGAAGCGTTATTTCAGGTTAGTTTTTTATTTTTTATTTAATAGTTGATAAATTTGAGAATTCTCATTAGTTTAGATAGATACATGGTTCAATTTTACAGTTAGGATTATTATTTTAATTACTCATCTTAGTTAGTTTTGTTTATTTCTCTTCTTTCACATAAAAGATATAAAAATCAAAAAACAATAGTTTTGCTGTCATAGGACAGCTTACAAATGATTTTGCAGGTTTTTCATTTAAAATCTGTAATCTGTAAATATTGTACATTTGTGATTAAGATTTAATTATGTTGATAATTGAACATTTAATTTCATCGAATTATTGATGTATAATATTAGGCAATAGACTGTATATATATATTTCAGATTTGTTTATTAGTTTGCTTTAATTGTTGTTTTCATTTAGATTAGTTCCTTTAGTTAGTTTTCTTTTGTTTTCCTAGTACTTAGATCAGCCAACGGAGCCGCTAAACCCGTCGGGGTGGATCATCCCAAACGGCTTGGGTTATTTAGACAACCCCGGACCGGATCCACTTCCCCAGTTGACGAGCGTTCATTTTCGCCCGTCAACACAGTCGAAACAAGTATTAGTTCGGACGAAAAAATGTTTCTAGTAATTTTGGAGACTTGATTCTCAAAAAAGTGTTACGCACTTTCATGATTTTACCCGGAAATATAATTTATAAAACAACTTGAAGGCATTTAAGCAGTTATAACAACTTCAAAGCATCAAAGACATATAATAGACATATAATAGGTATAACAAATTTACAAGTCCATTGCATCATGTTCAATAAGGGTCATACAATCAAGCTCTCTTTGATTACCATTGTTTAGTGACTAATTCAATAAAGGTTAGTAATAGGTATTACTAATGAAGCTTGTACTTGATCAACCAATATGAATGGACTAGATACATGGAGAACATAGACATATAGAGATAAGGTATATGTGCTTCCTAAACTGATCCTTATCATTACTAGTTAGGTCAGTCTTTCGAGCTTTCATTAAACAGGTTAAACTTATCCTATGTATTTCACCTAATTAAGGTGTGATTATTATCCATGCCCTTATGAGAAAAAGGTCACTAGTGTAATCTCAATGTGCTTTGTAGATTATATGTGGTTTCATTACTCCATATATGTAATTACTGGAATACTTATATAGCTAACAAGGATAATTAGATGTATTTAACATATTAGTTAGGTTAGTATTGTTTCCATTATACTGATAAGGGTATGCTTTCCATACTAACAAGCTTCATTGAATACACATAATACGTAACAGATAGGATTGTATTACATATAACACCAACTTAAGCAAAGATATGTGATTAATTACTATCATGTAACAATATAAGGTCATGCGTGTTCAAGCTCTTATTACTAATCCACTTCATCTGCTTATGTTACAGTTTCCATATTAGGTTACTATGATTACACTATCTATGAGTAATAAGTATCATTACCTATGCTCTTTATTGGTACTAGTAAGATCAGCTTAACTAACTCATGTACAGAGATTGTGGAAATAAGGTAGAGCTTAATCAAAGAACACAACTATACTACTAAGCATTTGACACCACATATTCATTAGTAATGATTACTATGATGATTACATGAATAAGGAGAATTAATACCAATAGCTAATGTGTTGTTGATATACTAAGTGTAATACAGGTGATTATTGATCTAATGGGATTATAAGGGTATTTATAGAAGAGTAAGTCCATGATGTGTTGTTACTGAGTCCTTTGGTCACTACTGATATGATAGTATTGTATAATATTATTAGCATGATGTTCTCACCAAATTATGTTGTTAGTTATTAGAAAAGAGTATATTATATATAGCACAATGAATTAAGCACAATGATCAGACCACAATTGTGAATGATTAAAGTTTTTCGTATTTCTAAAGATTAAATACATATTCATGGCACACTATTTGATGGTTGTTTCAAGTAATTTATTACCTGATACAATTTTATAACCTAATTGATGGTTTAAATTCTAGAACCTAATTGATGGTTTAAGTCTTATAACAACTTTGATTTGTTGTTGGAACATTTCATTTCCCAAGTGCTAGTATTTAGGGGTTTGTTGATTCCTTGGAGTAACACAGAGAATATTTAAATCATTTGGCATAAATATAATACACAGACACTAGAGTATAATATATTTGCACTTAGAATTAAAACGATTCATATTAAAGTTGGAAACACTGACAATGACCTATATTATCATATATGAAATTTAATGGTATATTATCCTATATGAAATCTAATGGTATATTCCTATATTTAGATGTGTAGATAGTTGAAGTAAATAAGAATCTTATCTTGTTTAATATCAACTCATTTCTAGCACTATTTTGAATGGGTAAACACTCATTGTTTTATGGATAACTAATCCCTTCACTTTCATATGCATGGTTAATATTTCACCTAAAAATCAACACTTCTTAAACTCTAATGACAAATTTCTATTGGTTTGAAGAATTTCAATATTCATAGTATCTAGTTTCTCTTTGCACGAATGAGATTGTTGATAACCCACACACTTATAATTAATTTGTATTTGATGCTAACTTGTGAGATTGGTTTTGGGAAACAAGGATACATCAATCTATTTTCCATGCACACTAGATTTACATCAAACTTTGGAAAATAGATTTACATGCACAATTTGAATTCATTGTGCTTGATTCACTGTGCCTAAAACTCACAGTGAATTCATTGTGATATTTAAGCACAGTGAATTAAAATAATAGTGAATTAAGCATAGTGAATTCACTATGCTTAATTCACTGTATTTTTAATTCATTGTGCTTAAAAAAGAACAGTGCATTAAGCACAGTGAATTCATTGTGCTTAACTCATTGTGTTTTTAATTCATTGTGCTTAAAAAATAACAATGAATTAAACACAGTGAATTCATTGTGCGTAATTCACTATGCTTAAAAAAGAAAAGTGAATTAAGCACAATGAATTCACTGTGCTTAATTCACTGTTTAACATGCTAATTACACTAACTAGACTAATTACACTAATTTAGGCTAATTTAAATTACACTAATCTAATTTACACTAAATTACAATAATTTAAAAACTGTAACATACATGTTATACCAGCGTCCAGCAGCACCAACAACACCAACAACTCAAGCAATGATAGCACCAACAATACCAACTATAACAACAACTAATAGCACCAACAACACCAATAGTAACAGCAACACCAACAACAATAGCACCAACAACACCAACAATGACAACAGCACCAACAACTATAGTAGCACCAACACCAACAGTGGCAATAGCACCAACAGTGACAACAATGACCAACAGCACCAGACTATCAGTAGCTCCAAAAGGATGGACTGACCAATGCTCAGGTAATATATAAAACCTTTTTCAGTTGAATTTTTTTTTCAAACGAAAGAACCTTTCGGTTGAACAATATTTCGGCTGAAAAGATGTTACCGAATGAAAAAATGTGTCCCGCTAGTAAGTTTTTAGTTGAACGAATCTTTCAAACGAAATATAATTTGGTCGAAAAGATGTTACCGGATGAAAAAAACTTCGTCTGGCTAAATTGTACATAAAAATCAAGGGTGTCATCATGGTACCCTTTGATTTGACATTCAAAGGTTCGACCAAAACATGTTTCATCCAAAAAAATAGACCTTTCGTCCAAAAGAAGTATTAATTCGGCCCAAAAAAGGTCTCTAGGATTTTTGGAGAGCCGATTCTCACAAAAGTGTTACCCACCTTCATGATTTTACCCTTAAGTATTTTCAAAACAATAGGATCAATATTGGAATCCATATTTTGATGTCTTACAGATTAGGTATAGTCTAAATGGGTTACTGTCAACAAATCAACAACCTAGATTCAATCAATACAAGATCAAATCCAACGTTATTTGTGCAGAATAGACAAGGTCAAAACCAATCGCTCTGATAGCAAGTTTGTTTTGAGGGTAACCCTGAGAAGAACAAAATAAAATTTGCAATGATCAAAAAGGGAAATAATGCTCCAAGAAGATCAATGGTGTCTAAAGACATTGTTTCGACACTTGAGCATGATGCATTGTGAACAGAACATCACAATACATTATATATGTTTCAATAGTTGTTACATACAGATCATTTCACACCCAACATAGATGCATGTGGTCCTTTATTTATAGTCTTTATATCTAACCAATTTCCTTGAATTGGGGAAGATCTAGTCCACAAATAAAAGTAAGTGATTGTAATGGTTTCCAACAAACCTATTTTGTCTCATCCGCTAGTTAACTTACCTAGTCAACCTGACCATCTAGTCATCCAACATGTGGTTGATTTCTTAACTAGTCGATCCATCGACTGACTTTCTCCAATTTTCATTCAACCGCTCAATCGAATATCTCCATATTCTAGTCAACCGCTCGATCGACTATCTCTAGTAGAGGTCTGATAAACCATCAAAACTTGAAGTTCCAATAGTGAGTCTCTTCTCTCATACATATAAATATTAATTTTTTTAGCGAACTCCATGACAAGTCCGAAAAATATTTTATTGATGGAGTAGTTATATCTCTCCTAATTCGTGGATGGTTATGTTAAAACATGTGAGAATTATGCTCTCAAAGGCAATTCACCCTCATCCAAAAATAATATTAATATGCACCAAATAATGCTCATGAAGGGCCACACCATAAAAAATAGGCATCGAACCAAGTCAAATACCAAGTGTCCACATGGATTGAACCCTCCAAGAATGTGTATGCATGCAACCAGTTACCACTCCACATGTGTGAATTCCAAGGCCAATTCCATAGATGAATTTCAAAGAAGCCAAGTGGATGGAGAAATCCACAAGAAAAGATGTATTCAAAACCAAAAAATAGCAACTATACCATCTCCATAAAATAAATCCAAGGATATAAGGGTGAATTAAGGTTTTGACCATATTAAAACTAAATGAAATAATATATATATATATATATATATATAGCAAGAAATGTCTCCACAAGTGCACCCTCCAAGAATAATCTTCAAAAATAGAAAGGAGACCAAGTACAAGAGCATGCTAATCCACATGTATGACTCTCCTCATGTACCACATTCCTCCCAATAAAACCTCCATAATCATGACAATAAAACAATATATGCATGCACAGTAAAAAAAAGTGAGGGTGCTCTCTAATGAAGGTCAAAGATGCTAATTTTAGTTGAATAATCCATGTAATAAAGATAAGAGAGCACCTAAGAGAGGTGTGCCTTAGAAAAATGTGTCATGTAACTACTTAAATCACCCAATAAATCATAAAAAAATTATTCATGTGAAGTGAACCCTAGGAGAATGTGCCAAGGTAGTTGGAACGCATTAATAAAAAAACTCCTCCATATTCCATGTCATAAAGGTGTCCAACCAACCCAAGAGAGTGAGACTTAGAGAAGTGTGCCAACCTCTCTAAGAAACCAATAATATTTTGCATGTCTTGACAATTGCACTAAATAAGGGGGTACACCACTAGAAATATCCAAAGAGCCACTTCAAGTGTGAAAAGGAAGCATATAAAGTATGGTGCCCAAGATATTAACCTTATTTTGGATAAATTAGATTAGTTTAACATTTAAATATTTAAATAAACCTAAAAATGTGTGCACAAAGGTTAATTATCAAATATAACCATATTCTTCCTCCCAATTAGTAACTAATAAATCAAATCACCATGAACATGTGTGCCAATGAGGGGTGCACTTTAATGAAGTGCTGTACCATGTAAATAAAACCTGTTCTCCCTAGAAAAACATGTTATGATCCAAATTCTTAAAATATCATAACATTACAGAAGTGCACACCATGTACGGTAATGTTTGCATGGAGCACAACTTTAATATAGATAACAGAGATGAGTTATGCAATAACTCATTAAAGAATAGGAGAACTTCATCTACATATCCAAACAAATTCATACATCACAATTCACATATCCTCAATAATGAATAGATTATCTCTATATATACATATTCACACCTATACATGAGGCCCCTTTACTATTAGGTTGACCCTATTACATATATATTTACACATTACATGTACATTTAGCCCCATATATGCCCCCCTTGGGGTCATATCATATACATTTATCCCTATATATTCCCCCCTTCGGTCATAACATAATACCATCCTTCAAAAATATTTGTCCTCAAAGATTTGTAATTAAAGGATTCACACGTGATGAAACCAAGTAATATGATTTTCTTATGTTCCTCTTTTCTTCTTTCAATTCATGATGATCCATCCATCCAAAATCTTTTTTTTTATCGCAATCCTTGGTCGCTAGTTGTTGCATAATTTGTTTTATGTAACATCCTTCTCTTGCACACACCCGATTGGACTTATTCTTTGAGGACACTTGTGTGCAAGTGATCTGGTTCCTTATATGATTGATTGTTTCGCTTATGGATTATGATGATGTTGTGGATATGATGATATTTTATTTGATTATATTGTATCGACAGGTGCTATTGACTGGTTTCTCCTAAGTGTGTAGGACTCTATACTGATTGAGGATGTTGATGGAATCGATGGACCTCCTTATACTCTTGATTGAGTCAGGGAGTGGATTGTTTATGGTTTGGGTAATTTTGTTATTGCATATGTGACATATGACTGATATATTATGGTGTTGATTTTGAATTGTTGACACGTTTCATTGATGGATGTAGGTTGATTATAGCTTTCTAATCAGACTCACATTTGGAGTAAAGGGGTCATGCATGACAACCATAGATATTGAAGGAGAGGTGTGGAAGCAGCCCTGCCACAGCCTACTATCACTCTCGTTGTGGCTCGAACTATAGGTTAATGATTACCCAGTTCGAGAGATCAATGATGTCGTGAGGGCAGACTGAGACAGTCGCTCACGACTATTCTAAGGGGCGGGCAATCAGGAAAGTTCCTTATTCCTTAGAGGCCCTTAGTCTCCCACAAGGTCACCTAATGGAGTATTGACTCCAGGGGTCTGAGGTCTACCAAAATCAGTCAAAAGGAGAGTGGCACCCTTGGAGCACGCAGTGCGTCTTGAAGGGCACATCGCATCAATGAAACATGAATGCAGGTGAGTGGCACCCTTGGAGCACGTAGTGCGTCTTGAAAGGCACGTCGCGATTTTAACACCGGTAAGTTATTGAACTTAGTAACTAGAAAATTATGTCTCAATAGGACTTGGTTAGCCTTCAAATGAATGTTGCATGAGTAAATATTTATAATCATAAATTCCCTTAAAAACGTTTTGCCAAGCCTAGTGAATTTAAAAGCCTACGTCTAAGTAGGACATGTGAACAAAAAAAAAAAAAAAAACTAAAAGGACTTTTAAAAAAGAGGGGGATGAAGAAAATTCAAACATAAATAATTAACTTAAAATTTTGATGAAGGATTAAATTATTAAAAAGGTAATTTGTTGTTTGTGTGTAAACTTGCTAATTATGAAAAAAGATAAAAACTTAAAGACAAAATGGATGTGGAACATAGGAGGGAATCTAGCCTAGGAAACTTTCTACTTTCGAACTCAACTAAAATTTAAGAATGGCGTCAGTCATTAAAAGGAATGTAAGGGAATAAAGGGACACCGAGGAGAGTTTTTAGGAACACTTTTAGGTGGGTGAGGGAAATAGGCAAATTAAATTAATTAATTAATTTAATTTCTAGTGCAACTAAGGGATTGGGTGACATTTGTACGGGGGAGGTTTATCCTAATTAAATTTTAATAAACAGAAATTTAATGAGGGTTTTGAAAACTAATCACTAAGAAAACTCTATAAAAGGATGCTTGAGGAGGAGAATGGATCACGACCGGTATGCGTAAGGTTACACTGCCAAAATGTTACTTGACTGATTTTTCTTGTGGGAATTGGAATGATCAGCTCGAAAAGGGAATGGTAGCTCGACCTTCCCAGGCGAGATCGAGCTAGATTCTTCTCTGGTTCTTGTGTGTGTGGCCCATTTACAGATCAGGGAGCTCAGGGGGGAGAAGAGTACCCCTAGCGTTGGTTGGTAGGTATCGGTGAGGTCTCAGCAATTAGCAAGCGGGAGCGAGGAGGATCGCCAACAACCAAAGAAAGTCAACAATCCATTCATCAGTTACGGTACTTCTGTTATTAATTGCATTTTAATTAGTTAAATTTATGTACTTGGATTTAGATATAGATGAATAGTGTAATGGATGTCTCGAACAGCAGTGGGTAAATTTAATTGACATATCGATCTGGTAATGGTGAGGCTCATGTGTTTAATGTTTGCATTTAGGATTGGTATGCGCTCGAGGAAAAAGAACCAAGTTAAAACCACCTTTAATTGAGTTTTTCCTTACTTATTTCCAAGTTTCTTAAACAGACTTAACAACCAACAACCATTCCTTTGCTATTCAGTGAATGTATCTCCCTTGCTGACTAATCCTTAAATTTATTTACAGTGATTTTGTCTTCAAGGCTCATCGATTGTTTTTTAACCCTCGCTACACAGCGAAATTCTTAGTTCAAATTATGTGATATGGGGCATTAATCCAGTCTCTTCTGCTTCGATTTTTATCACTCTTCTTACATACATTTTTTTCGGTTTCCTTGCCTCATTATGCATAACAACCTTCTCCTGAACCTCTACACTCTGACAATTCATCTCTGTGTTCGCTTTTATTTCGCCTCAGCAAGCGTGTTGTCCACCTAACGACTTGGGTGTCTCTTACCAGCTAGCTATGTGCTCTCTATAACCTCAGCAAACTGGAACTTTTCCTGGCGTTTTCCCCCTCAAATAATGATTTTTCTCTGGGCGTCCATCACCTTAGAAACTAGAACTTTTCTTTGCGTTTTTCACCTCAGATAATGATTTTTTCTCTGGGCGTCTATCACCTCAGCAAACTGGAAACTTAGCTCTGCATTTTTTATAAGAGATAGTGGCCACATTGTGGGTGATTCTCCTTGCAAATCCATCCAGAACATTTCTGCAATTTTTATAAGATATAGTGGCCACGCTGTGGGTGCTTCTCCCTGCTAACTCGCCCAGAAATACCTACGTTTTTCCAAGGATCCCGAGCTCTGAGTACACCTCCAATGCTTAGCAAATTTTGAGGCCAGTGACCAGCGAAATTCTTGTCTTTTCCCAACGATGTTTCGGGGTCTTTCCAGCGGTTCGCTCCCTAGCCCTATGCATTTTTCCCCTTCCAATCTATGATTTCTTCTCTATTCACCCAACAATTTTCATGCGATTTTGACGTCCTCCCTCCAAGGATCCCTCCTTTCCGCCCAGCTATTCGTCGATTCACCTCCAGTGATCAGTTAGCCTTTAGCATTGAGTTGAGTCCTAAGTTGGTTCTCCTTTTCAGCTGCAATTCCAGTCGTGCCTTCACCTATGGTTTTAAGCGTGTATATGCCTTTCTAGGATGGGGGACACATCAGGGTTATATTCCTGGGATAGATAATTCTTAATGTTGAGTTTTTTCAAATTAAAGGATGTGGGATTATATTTCATTCATGCCTCATTGGGATCTCATAATTTCCATACATGCATCCCTTTTGTGTAAATCATTTTATGCTCCTCGGAGATATTGTCCAAGCCCCTTTGTGATCTAGATGAAACCAAGCAACAGAGTATTGATGAAAGTGTTTGAGGCTTGGTCCATCTAGGGTCCTCGTGTCTAGTTATTAACCCTGGTTTTGTTATGAAATAAGTGTGGTAACTTAGGGATGTTGATAGACAGAATATTTTATTGATTTAAATAAGTTCAGGCATCCCTATTTACCTTATGTATAGTTGTTAGGCTAGACCCTCTTATTTCCTTAAGGAAGGACAAGTGAGCAGTAACCCCTTTTAATTGGAAAATTGTAAATGATTCTTACCAGACTTATAATTTCGATACATGATGTGAAAGCGGCGATAATTTAATGTTTGGTACTCCTTTGGATTCTCATTTGAAATTGTGGTTTTTAGCCTTTACTTACTTACTACCAGAAGCCATTCCTCCTCACAAAGTTGTACAGACAACTACTTGAGGTATGGTTTGATTTATGTTCTTGAATTACTATCCTTACGATATGTCCTCTCACTCATATACACTCTCTTTTGCTCAATTTTGTCAGTACAATAGCACGCGATGTTGCGCCATAATGTAATGTTGATTTATGATCTATTATGTAATTTTTTTACCTTGCGCTACGAAACAAATTTTACAAATTTCCTTGCGCTAAAATTTAAGGTGATGGTTGATTGATGAATATCAGTGACTAGTGTGATTTATTTATTGACAATGCATGTTTGATTTAGATATAGACTGATTTTGTGCCTTGTACTAAAAGGAGGTATTGAATGTTGGTTATGATTTGACTTCATGAGCACCTTGATTGATGTTGATGTGTGAACAAATAGATTTCTTGCATGCCTTGAATTTGAAGAAGGGAGATTACTTAAGTAATTAAATCTTTCGCGCACCATTATCTAATGTTGATGAATTCTGCGTCATGAAAGCTAATGTGAACGTTAAGTGTGTAATTTAATATTGCTTCCCTTGAATTGACGTATGATTTGAGTTGATGTACGATTTGAGTTGACGTATGATATCTCCTTGCGCACTGAGTTTAATTGATGACACTCTTATGCCAATAATTTATTATGACGTACATTGAATTTATGGTTTAGATTCCTTGTGCAACCAATAAAATTGATGGTTACTTCTTGCACACATTGAAAGCATAATGTATTGTATGACGTTTAGACATTGGACTTCTTGCATGAATGGGATTTAATGTCAGGGATGATGTTTTAAATGTTAGTATTCTTGCACGAAGGGAAACACATATTGGATGATGATTTTTTATTGTGATTGGGGTTGTGCCCCGAATATAACACTAATAATTGCTTTTGCGCCAGGATTTTTATAATGATGCATGACTAGTTAAGTAATAAAATTTGTGTGCGTGCCTTAATTTAGAGGCGTATGATTGCTTCACCATCCTTTCTTGCACCTCAAAATTAATAATAATGGTGTTGAATTTATGTGATTGATTTACTCGCACAATGAATTTAATCGATGTTTAAACTCGCACCATTTCTTAAGTTGACATGAGAACGTTCAGGAATTATTAATCTCACGGGCAGTGGATATTTAATGTTGATCTATGATTTATAACGATGATGGTTACCCGTGTGCCATGTTTTATTGTGAATTAGAATTTATGGATTCATGGTCCTTATGGGATGCATTGAAGGTTTAAGATGTGTATTGTTTTGTGTCATCATTAATGGTAGAATGCAATGATGTTGGGTTGTTGTAATTATTATGTTAATACATTAATGTATGTGTCTTGATTCATGATGACGATATGTCGTCCATGTGTCATTTGGACTATTAAAGCTTTATTATTGTTTCGTTAAATTATGTGATTCAAGTGTCAACGTTGTTGACCGTTTTTTTATTTTTAAATTTTTCCTAACACAACAAGAAAAGAAACAATTGATCTGATGTACATCGTTTGGTTATCATAATAGTTGGGTTTTTAGATATGGTATCAAAGCAGGTTCAACCCTGCGACTGTGGATTGTCACGCCTTCCACTGAATTAAGCCCTTGATTTTTACTTGTTAGGATATTTAGACACTTAGGAGTTAGTTAAGATCTACTTGTTTTATTGTGTCGTTAGGTAAAAGTGTGATTTCTAGTATGTTTCTTTAGTATGCACTTGTAGTTAAGAAATCTGACGGTCACGATATGTTCCCAACATAGAGTTATCCGACGGTTCATACTCTCCTCGATCTTAACAGCCATTGATTCGTGGCTTAACACCCGATTGGTCCATGATCTCTATTTAAAGAGCATGGAGGGTCATTTGTCGATGATCGATTGTGAGAAAATATCTTGTAAAATCTCTCTGTAATCTTTTTTCTTTGCATTAATAAACTACTCCAAGGAGTCGCGTTGTCTAGGGTCGTGGATGTTTCTCCAGAGGGGTTTTACCACGTGAAAACATCGGTGTGTTGATCTTTGATCTGTTTATGTGAGTGGTTACTGAAGGTTTTCTTCCTCTGTTGGAATACATGTGTTGTTGAACATGGTATCAAAGCCTGTTTGAAGACCCGCTCCTATTGTAGATCGAGATCATGAAGCCGAGTTGCCTCATCTCCATTTTTTGTCACTTTTGTACATTTTGGGGCTGAGAGGACTATTCCATTGCATCCAGAGAACTCGTTTCATTCAGGAACACTTTTCGTTTCACTCGAAAAGGTTTCTGTTTGCCCAAGATACGGCCATTACAGTCAGATCTGGAGGTATAAAGTTTGAATACGCATTTTTTTAATTTTTTGCAGAGAAGTATTTTGGTTTTATTTCGGTTTTGTGTTTTTTATTTCCGGTTTGCTACTTTTTTAAATCTGCATATGTTCTTTTCCACGTGCCTTGTGTGATCTCGGAAAATCAGAAACAGATGGGAAAATGTGCATCTTCCAAGTAAGCTAACCGAGATCTAACCCTTGTTGTCATTGAGAAGCGAATTTTTTTTCTTGTGTGAAAAGAGTTTTTTTTAGCACGCTCTCCAAGGTCATCTTCCACAATAATAACAACAACAACAACACCCCCAATCCTCCTTCTGAACATTACAATATGTTTTGCTAGACCATTTGGTTAAAAGTTACCTTATTAAGTAAGAGGTTTTGAGTTCAAGTCTCTCTTTTGTTACTTTTTTTGAAAAAGTTCATGCTAAAATTGTAAAGTGTATTTCACTTCAAATATAAAAGTGAATCACTATAAGTAGCTTTAATATTTTATTTTAGAGTTATTTATTTTGCATGCAGTTTTTCTTTGTAAAAGTGAGCCCCACTTCTCTTTATAAAAGTAGGTCACTTCATAAAGCAACTTACACTACCACGTGGTCCTTTGGTTACCATTTATGCCTTTTTTTTAAAAGGGCATAACTCTCACATCCGAAGTTCATTTTCAGTGCTGGTTTTTTTAAAACCACACAAATTTTCGAGCTCTTTCGATTCAAATCATCAGTTTCAGTTTTTTCAGTATTATCTACATATTTAATATGGCTTCTACAAGTAATATGTTACTTACTAGCACCAACTAATTCCAATGGAAATCCCATATGGATGATTTATTAAGAAGTAAAGGCTTGTATCGGATTACCTTGGGAAAGGAAACAACACCCACTGATGTTGATAAGAAAGAAAAATGGGATAATAGGAATGACGAAGCACATGGATTAATCGAAATGTCCATCTCTCCTGATTTAAGGTTCGACCTTCAATCAATTGATAAACCCAAAGAAGCTTGGGAAAAGATTGAATCTGTGTTTGGTAAACACAATATTATTCGAGCACAACAGTCAGAAAATCAAGTATTAACTTTGAGTCCAAGTGATTTTTCTTGCATTGAAGACTATCTATCTAAGTTTAAAACACTCAGAACTTTGAGTGAAGAATGTAAGATAAAGATAGACGAGGATCGTTGCATCTATCTTATTATTTCTAAGCTAGGTAGTGCATATTTTGTGTTTGTATCTACCTTTTATGCCATACAAGAGGTTGTAGGGGCATCTTATCAAAAACCCAGTCTTGATAACTTTGTGATTCTTTGATTAGAGAGCAAGATAAGTTAGTACAACTTGGAGTGATCAGCACTATAGGTACCTCCAACAAATCCTTAGTTGTCCATCAAAAATATAAACCGAAGAATCCCAAGAAGCAACATCCTCGCCACAACAACAAGAAATATAAGGGTCCCAAACCCACTCAGACAACTTTTTCTCCTAATGGATACAAAGGAGAAAAATATAAAAATAAGAATACTAACAGACATTGCAACTTTTGTGATAAAGATGGTCATGATGAATCCAAATGTTTCAAGAAGATGGAAGCTTTAGAAGCAGAGATGAAGAAGCACAACATCAGTATTGATTCTACTTATTCTTCTTCTTCTCTGGACATGCACTTTCTGCTTCTGGTTTCTCCTTCAATACACCTTATACTTCTACTTCTGATAAGTGGCTTATTGATTCTGGAGCATCTTATCATATGGCTAAGGATAGAGACATATTTTCTACTCTAAATGAATGTAACACCAAGAAAATATTTGTTGGTGTTGAAGGATCTAGAACAGTACAAGTAGAAAATGGCCATTTCAATGATGTATTATGTGTTCCAAGTCTTTCTTGTAACCTTCTATCAATATATCAAATCACTCATTCATGTGAAGGTAAAACTGTAGAGTTTTCACTTCACCAAGTTGTAATCAAGGATCTAAAAGATCGTAATCATGTTCTTGCAATTGGAATTGTTGATGATATTACCAGGTTGTACAAGTTTGACAACTTTGGGTCATCATCTTTTTAATCAATTTTTATTGCTCATAGCGATGACTTGAGCAAACTTTGGCATGAGAAGTTTGGTCATCTAAATTATCGTTCATTGCAGCAACTATGTAATCAACAGATGGTGACTGGTCTTCCTCTTGTTTCATGTAGATATGGTGTTTGTGTTGGTTGTGTTCTCGGCAAACATCATCAGGACAGTTTTGAAAAACATGCCTCTTGGCACGCCTCAGGTCCTTTGCATCTTGTTCACAGTGATTTGTGTGTTCCACTTTCTTCTCTTTTTTTTGGGTGCAAGTATTTATTAACTTTCATTGATGACTTTTCCAAATGTACTTGGGTTTATTTCTTAAAACTTAAGAGAGAAGTTTTTGACAATTTTTTGGCCTACAAGGCCCTTGTAGAAAAGCAATCTGGACATCAAATTCAAAGGTTAAGAACAAATAATGGAGGTGAATATGTGAAAAATAATTTTACAAATTACTGCACTACATAGGGAATCCAAATACAACACATTGTTCCATATACACCACAACAAAATGGTGTTTCTGAGAGAAAGAACCGCACATTAAAAGAAATGGCTAATTGCATGATCCAATCTAAGGGATTAAGTCTAAAGTATTGGGTGGAAGCCATCAACTGTGCAAATTACATAGTAAATCGCACTCCCACAAAGGCTCTTGAAAATATAACACCGGAAAAAGCTTGGCCTAAAATTAAACCAGATGTAAGTCACTTTTGTGTATTTGGCAGTATAGCATGGGCTCACATTCGTGATGAGAAAAGGAAAGCATTGCAGCCTAAAAGTGAGAAGTGTATATTTGTTGGTTACTCTGAAGATGTCAAAGGTTATAGACTTCTTCAATCACATTGTAATGAAATTAGTATTAGAAGAGATGTTAAATTTGATGAAAATATCTTGGTCTGTGAGCCTAATTCGGTGTTTGTGACTTCTTTGGCCTACGAGCCTAATTCGACGATTGTGCCTTCTTCGGCCTACGAGCCATCTTCAATGTTTGTGCCTTCTTATGATCTGGTTTCTTCTTCAGATGATAACAGTGAGGATGAAAATCCACCTTCACCTGCTCACCCTCCTCCAAATGAGTCCTTTGAACCTGAACCAACACCAACTCCACCACTTCCGAGATGGGTTCGTTCAACACGAGAAGCAGTTGGTGATCTTGTCGGTGATCCTTCAGATCAACATCAGACACATTCACAATTCCAGTGAGCCTCTTCTCTTTTGGCTCAAGTTTCAGAAACTCATGATCCAGAGACATTTGTAGAAGCTTCAAGTCATCCAGATTGGGATACAACAATGAATGAAGAGTATCATTCTTTAATGGAAAACAATACTTGGGATATTGTACCTCTTCCAAAAGGAATAAAACTTGTTATATGCAGATGGGTCTACAGAACTAAGTATGCATCAGATGGAAGTGTTGAAAGACACAAGGCTCAGTTAGTTGCCAAATGATTTTCCCAAGTTGAAGGAATTGACTATAATGAAACCTTTGCCCCTGTAGCAAAAATGAATTCCATCTGCCTTGTTCTTTCCCTTGTTGCCTCACATAAATGGGAGGTCCATCAGATGGATGTTAAATCTGCCTTCTTGCATGGATATTTGCAAGAATAAATCTACATGGAACAACCTCCTGGCTATTTCTAGAATGACTCTAGCCTTGTTCATCGCCTCAAGAAATCTCTTTATGGTCTCAAGCAAGCTCCCCGAGCTTGGTATGCCAAAATGGATAGCTTTTTTATTTCCACTGGATTCTCTAGATGCCATTCTGATCCTAATGTCCATACCAAGAAAGTAGGAAGCCATCTCATAATACTTGTCTTTTATGTTGATGACCTTATCCTTACTGGTAGTGACTCAAAATTTTTAAACCATGTGAAAACCAACCTTAAGACAAAATTTGAAATGACAGACTTAGGCTTTTTGCACTATTTCCTTGGCCTCCAAGTTTTGCAAAATAATGAAGGAATTTTTCTTTCCCAGTCTAAGTATGCTTGTGACCTTGTTTTTCATTTTCACATGGACGATTGTAAACCAACCCCTTCTCCCTTCCATTATGGAGTCAATCTTACTTCCACCTATACTTCTCTTGAATTTGATGCCACCCTGTACCGTCAGTTAGTTGGTAGCCTCTTATACTTGACTCATACCTGTCATGATCTTTCCTTTGTTGTTGGTCTTGTTTCCTGGTATATGCAACACCCCATGAAAGCCATTGGAAAGCAGCTAAAAGGATACTTTTCTATGTTTGTGGTACATTTCAGTTTGAGATACATTACAGTTCAGGGGGGACTCCTTTATTGGTTGGTTTCATTGATTTAGATTGGGTCGACAACCCTGATGATCGTAAGTTTACTACAGGTTATGTTTTCAGCCTTGGTTCAGGACATGTCACTTGGGCCTGTAAGAAACAATAGGCTATTGCACTTTCTTCAGCAAAAGCAAAGTACCGAGCAGGGTAAATGCAAGTCAGGAAGCCTTGTGGCTTCGATAGATCCTTTCATAGTTTGGGCTCTAGCACTAGCATCCGACCAGCCTTTGGTGTGACAATCAGAGTGCCATCAAGCTCACCAAAGACCCAGTTCAACATTAGCGTAGAAAACAAATCGATATACACATGCACTTCATCATAAATTTCATTCATGATCAAGTTATTGAACTACTCTTTTTCCCTACAGAAGATCAAGTTGTAGACATTTTCACAAAGTCTCTTACAGAAGCGAAGTTTTCCAAACTTCGATCTATGTTAGGAGTTCATGAAGTTGTCATTAAGGGGGGATAGGCTCTAATGCCTCCTTCCTTCTCCTATTGTGTCACTATTGTAAATCCTTCAATCCTATCCCAAGTTGTTCTTAAGGGGGGATGTTAGAATATTTAGACACTTAGGAGTTAGTTAAGACCTACTTGGTCTATTGTGTCGTTAGGTAAAAGTGTTTTTTCTAGTGTGTTTCTTTAGTATGCATTAGTATACACTTGTAGTTATGAAATCCAACAGTCACGATATGTTCCTGACATAGACTGATCCGACGGTTCATACTCTCCTCGATCTTAATGGCCATTGATCTATGGCTTAACACCTGATTGGTCCATGATCTCTATTTAAAGAGCATGGAGGGTCATTTGTCGATGATCGATTGTGAGAAACTCTCTTGTAAAATCTTTATGTAATCTTTTTCTTTACATTAATAAATTTCTCCAAGTGGTCACATTGGTTGGGGTCGTGGATGTTTCCCCATAGGGGTTTTACCATGTGAAAACATCAGTGTGTTGATCTCTGATCTAGTTATGTGAGTGGTTACTGAAGGTGTTTGTCCTCTGTTGGAATACCTGTGTTGTCGAAAATTACTCGGTGCTAGTTGAATTATTAACTTTTCCTTGTAGTAATCACGATTAGAGGACGTCATAGATATTCACGATGTGGTTCCTGGGAGGAGACGCGATGCCTCTAGTAGAACCCGCCCCAAAGGGTTTCAACCCTTAAGGAAAAGAAAAAGTCTTGAGCATAAGAGGATTGTCGTGTGGGATGTGTTGGCTCTGATAGGGTCCTTCTAGGGAAATGTCAGAGACCTTGACTAATCGTCTGTACTAAGATAAGGCTAGGGCGTCTTTGCCCCTAAGGGTCCATAGCGCGCCCCAGTCAGTACTAGTCGCTTCCATGGAAAAATTTAGAAGATTAAGTTATTGAGTTCATGAGTTCCACTGACATCTCAGTCGTCGAGGCATGGTTGGAGATCAAGGCGATGTGCTTTGCACTTCGTGATTACAACCTCTAGCAGGAAGTTCTGCATAGGCAGTCTTCATCTAAAGTGGAGCATTGTTCTATGGAGGAAGACACTCCTACCTCAGCTAAACATGGTCGTTGAATCCTTGTTAAGGGAATGGTTCCGGGAGAAGTATTTATTAGAGGAATTCATTGAGCATCAGCTTGATGATTTGAGCGCCTTACGACAGGGTGGCCGTATGGTACCGGATTATGAGATTAGATTTTGGAGCTACTTTGGTATGCGCTGCATCTGAACATGAAGAAGCTGGAGATCAACAAGTTCGTGATCGGCTCTAAATCCAACTTTCATGTGAAGGTGAGAATATATATGCCTCGAACGTTGTGCGATGTGGTCCAGTAGGCCTCTTAGATAAGGAAGATTGATCGCGAGAGTCTAGGTAGGAATCCTATAAGATCGTCTGGATGGAAAACATCTGGTGTGCAAAAACATTAGACGTCAGCCATACAAGACATCTTGGTATCGAGATATGTGTATAGGACCCTTGTTCACGACACCATGAAGATAGTTTCCTCAATAGATGGATCCCTACAGGGGACCACCACATCTGTGGTAGCACCACTACTAGTCGTTGTTTAGGCTTGTCAGCAGAAAATTCCAGGATCTTAGGCTGGTCGGCCAACAACTTCTAATCCGGGGCTAGGAGTACTAGACCAGACATGGGTGATGGACATGTGGAGTGTCACATACCCACTACCATAATTGAATTTTTCTGGACTTTTGTAGAATCCCAGCCCCCAAATTACCTACGGAGGTCTAGCGCAAGCTAGCTCTTTCTCTCTCATGTGATCGCGGACCGTGATCACAGGTCAGATAATCAGGGCACCTCTTTGTATTTCACACCTCGGTGCTACAGGAATGTTGAATCATTCTATATTGCAACCGTCGAACCCCGACAGGGCTAGTGACTGGCCAATAGAGATGAATCCCTATGGGTTTAGCAACCAGCCAATGAGAATAGGCCCCGTCACACAATTAAGTGGAGTACAGGGAGCAGAGGGGAAAATGTGACACGGTAGTCGACAGGACAGGAGGGGGCCCCACTTCACATGCCACACTATTTCGGACCCCCCCGCCCGCCCCATTAAAGGCAGAATGGCAAGGGGAGTCCGGAATTCACCTGAGCACCATTGATCAAGGTGAATTAATATCAACCGTTCGAGAGTTGCACGTCCGATTTCGGACCCCCCCCCTCACCGTTAAAGGCAGAACAACAAGGGGGCTCTGGAATGAAGCCTCAGCCGTAGATCTGAGCGGGTGGACTTTGGCCATTCAGATATGCTCGCCACTTACCCTAAGGCGTATTCGCGCCCCGGCTTAAAGTTGACGTATCTTCCTCTCATCTAACGGTCGTTACAGACCCTGAGATCCTCCGAAAGAATCTTGTCCGTTCATCGGGATTTATCATCAAAAGAGTCCAAACTCTCGATCACGGGGCTCCCGAATTCTCGATCCTTGGTTTCCCGATGCGGTTAATCTCTCGACACGTATCCTCCATAAATCGGACGGTCCAAATCCGTCCCGGGATTTCCACCATGGAAAGTCCCGATCTCTCGTCACCAGGACTCCTAATCCCGCGATTCTCGATTTCCCGAAATGGGTAATATCATGACACGTGGCCTCCCGAGATCGGGCGGACCAAATCTATCCTGGGGTTTCCACCATGGAAAGTCCTGACCTCTTGTCACCAGGACTCCCAATCCCGCAATTCTCGATTTCCCGAAATGGGTAATCTCATGACACATGGTCTTCGTCGCTCGGACGGTCTAGATCTATTTCAGGGCCTTCGCCCCTATTCACTAGGGGTTTAACCCTCGGATAAATCCTGACAGATCCAATGGCTGTCGGGCTTTTCCAGCCGAGATCTGATGGCTCAGTTTGGTTCCTACCTGTGCATCCTTCCACGACTTCCTGGACGTGGAAAAATCAATGGTCCAGATACTCCCATGGGACTTGGGGATCTACGGCCCCGATTTCTTTGTTATCCACGAAGACGCAGAAATAAAAAGGGGTAAGGCATCTAACACCCTACTTACTCCCACCAATCTAACGATCGTGCGTGACCACAGGTTTCCCGATGGAATTTCGTCCGTCGATCGATACCTATCAGGGTTAAGGCACTTAACACTCCATCTTCTTCTTCTGATCTGACAGTCATGAGGGACCACAGATCTCTCGACGGGATCTCGTCCGTCGATTCGATACCTATGATCCTTATGCTATCATCTCGGGTTTTCAAGAGGATCGTTCCTCCTCGTGCAGGGTTACTAAGGCCTTGCGCCTTCACCTTCTCTTTCCCGATTCTTAATGGGCTTTTCAAGGAGGGTATCTTTATGGGGAGGTTTTTACCCAGGGACCTATCTGAGGCATATAAGGGCACCTTTCTCCCGCAAATCAGACATGCAGTCTGAGTTAGTTCGGTAAGCATATAAAAAGCGATTTACGAAGACATAAGCCATACGTAGTCTTTCCATTATAAACATGCATCTACCAGTATTGATCAAAACACTATACAAACATTCTTACTCTGGAATCATTCACCATTTCACAGCTTATAAATATAAATGTCAGAATAAATATATATATCAATATGCCAGAGGCAAAACACTTATCAGAAATAACACCAGGGTTTGTGAAACTGCTGAGAGGGGTGCTCGTTTCCACCCAACCATAGGCTCAGCGACTCCCAGTGGATTTACCACTAGCCACCCCCGAGCTGAGACCACGATGTTGTGATACTGCGTCTCTGTTTTCCAGTGACCAGGAGCGAAGGTTACTCTCCTTCCTCTTTGCTATCACCCACTCTGCATATTGCCAAAATTCTCTTCTTCCCCTCGCGTCGTACCCCTCCCAATCGCTTCTCCCCCACGCCTTATCCTCTTGCGAGGTTGTGTGTGGCGTGATTTCCCTTGCGTTGGTCAGGCCTGACGGCTCTACAGATGGGTGGTTCACCTCCCCATCCCTCATTAACTCTTGAGGATCCATCTGCCTACCAGCCTGCGAGACATTTAATTCGGGGTCAGCGAGCTTCTTTTGGTTCTCTGGGCTAGTGGAGTCCAAATACGGTATTGATTCTCGGTGGAAGTTAACGCCACCTTTCCAAGTGCCTTCCACCGCCTTTATGTAGCCATCGTGGTCTCTTTTTCATCACATCCCCTCTCCTTCGGCACAAGCTCCCATTCTCAGGGAACTCCTTCTGGGCTTAATTCTGAGATATACATGGTCTCCCATTTTGAACTCTCTTGGAGTTCTCTTTTGATCAGCATAACTTTTCTGTCGGTTTTGGGCGACCTTCAGATTTTGTTTTATCTAAGTCACTTGTTGTTCCATTTCTTTCAACATGTCGGGTCCAAAAGAAATCCTATTTATAGGATTACTCTAGCTGACTGGAGTATTGCACGGCCTACCATAGAGGACCTCGAGGGGACTCATCTTTAAGGATGCTTGGTAGCCGTTGTTGTAGGCGAATTCTACCAATGGCAGGTAGTCTTCCCATTTCCTGGGTTGATGAATTACATGCATTCTCAACATATCCTCTAATATATGATTCACTCTTTCTGTATGTCCATCGGTTTGAGGGTGATAGGTGGTGCTAAACAACAATTTGGTCTCTAAACTAGCCATTAGTGATTTCCAAAAATTGGAAGTAAATTTTGTGTCTCTGTCAGACACTATCTCTTTCGGCATACCGTGCAGTCTAAATACCTCTTTCATGAATACCTGGGCGATATCTATTGCCTTGCAGGTTGATTTGACGGGGATGAAATGAGCAGACTTGCTCAGTTTATCCACCACTACCATAATGGTGTCATTCTGTTTGGTTGAAGTTGGCAATCTTGTGATAAAATCCATGAAGATGGTTTCCCATTTCCATTCTGAGATGGGTAAAGGGTGTAATAGTCCTGCTGGGTGTCGATGTTCTACTTTAACCTGTTGGCACTCTATGCATTGGGCCAAATATTTGGCTATGTCCTTCTTCAATCCAGGCCAATAAAAATTTTTCTGGGTGGCAGTGATCATTTTATGGTAACCTGGGTGACCAGTATATTGTCTTTTATGTAGTTCATCCATAATGAACCTCTTCAAGTCGTCACAATTTGGAATGTACAGTCTATCTCTATAAGTGAGCAAACCTCCTTCGGTCATCTGGTAGCCTTCATATTTTAATCCAGCGGGTTCTTGTTGTAGGTATAGGGCCACAGTCTGAACGAAGGGATCTGTCTCCTGTGCATTTCTGACTCTGTTCTTGACATCTGTCTCACAGGTACTCACCGTTGCTAGGTGAATCGTTTTCGTGCTTCTGCTAAGGGCATCGGCCACCCTATTTTCTTTCCCTTTAATGTGTTTGATTTCAAAATCAAATTCGCTAAGGAGGGCCATCCATCTAGCTTGTCTAGCATTGAGCTTTGGTTGGTCAAACAAATACTACAATCCACAGTGATCTGTCATAAGTACAAATTTTCTTCCCAAGAGGTAATGCCTCCACATTTTCAAGGCATGCACTATGGTAGCCAGTTATATATCATGAGTCACATAGTTGACCTCATGTTCATTCAATTTTCGGGATTCATATCAAATCACACTTCCTTTTTGCATAAGGACTCCTTCGAGCCCTTCCTTACAGGCATCTGTGCACACAAGGAAGTCAGCTTCTGGGTCAGCGATTTTCAACATGGGTGTGTGGGTTAGTAGATGTTTCAGGGTTTGAAATCTTTCTTCACATTGTTGTGTCCACAAGAATTTTGTCCCCTTCTTCTGGAGGGCAATGATTGGAAAACCAATCTTGGAGAATCCTTTTATAAATCTCCTATAGTATCCCGCCAATCCCATAAAGGATCTGATGTCTGAGACGTCCTTTGGGGTAGGCCATTCCGTGATAGACCCGATCTTGTCAGGATCTACTGCTACCCCTTCCTCGGACAAAACATGTCCCAAGTAATGTATTTTCTTCTGAAAGAAGTCACATTTGTTGAATTTAGCATAGAGTTGATGCTCTCTTAGCACTTGCAGCACAAGTCTAAGATGTTCTTCATGTTCTTCTCTATTCTTAGAGTAGATTAATATGTCATCAATAAAAAATAGTACAAATTTATCTAAAAATTTATTGAGTACATTGTTCATTAAGAACATGAAAGTGGCAGGGGCATTGGTTAACCCAAATGGCACTACCACAAACTCATAGTGACCATACCGTGTCCGGAAAGCGGTTTTATGGATGTCTTCACCCTTGATTCAAACTTGATGGTATCCCGACCTCAAGTCAAACTTTGAGAAAATAGACGCACCTGCCAACTGATCGAATAGATCATCGATCCTGAGCAAGGGGTACTTGTTCTTTATGGTTACTTTATTGAGTTGTCTATAGTCTATACACAGTATAAGGGTGTCATCCTTCTTTTTCACAAACAGGACTGGTGCTCCCCATGGGGACACACTGGGTCAAATATAACCCTTATCCATCATTTCTTTCAATTGCAATTTTAGTTCCACAAACTCAGGTGTGCTCATCCGGTAGGGTGTCCTAGACACCGGCACCGCTCCTGGTGTGAGCTCTATCGAGAATTCAATGTCTCTTCTCGGAGGTAGACCCGATACCTCTTCCGGAAACACGTCTCTGTATTCTCTCAAGATAGGGTGATCATCAGGGCTTGGTTTATCGCCCTCAATTGTTTTCAACAATTGTTTTCGGATCCCTTGGAGGGTTATCCTTTTTCCTCCTTGGCTCACACATTCTAAGGTTTTATGGTAGCAGTCCAGTTTGTCTTTATGGGTGGCCAGCCAGTCCATGCCAATCAACAGATCGTATGATCCCAGGGGTAATACGTTAAGGGTTTCTTGGGTGGGGAATTCACCCAACATTAATTGGCAGGCTGGTATGGCCTCTACTACCTTTCTTTTGGTGTCAGTGGCTAACTATACCAACGATGGCTTGGTTTTTTTTCGTGGCTGTAACTTACACCTTTCAACAATTCTAGGGGCTATATAACTCAAATTCGAACCAGGGTCAATCAAAACAGACACTAGATGGTTGAAAATCATACCTTCTATTTCCACCACTGAAGCTTGGTGGTCAGCTTGGTTATTATCCAAGGTTGCATAAGTCTTCGACACACTCCTTGCCACATCATTGACTGTGGTAGCTTCCTGAATGTTATAAACTTTCTGACTGCTCTGTTGTCGGTGTGGACAGTCTCTCAGGAGATGCTCTTATCCGCAACCCCAACATTTCAGAGGCTCTCTTTTTGGGTTATCAGTCTTCACTGGCATAGGTCCAGAAGTTTTATTTCTGCCCGATGAGGGAAAGTTCTACTGGAGTACACTCCGGGATCGAAAGTTCATTATGGGGTTCTTCTTGTAGTTCTTAAATCTTGAGGATTTGATCCCCTTTTTCTGTAGTTTTTATGGGGTTCTTCTTGTAGTTCTTATGTTTCCAGTCTCCACGAGACTCTGCCTGATGTCCATATTGTTCATGACAATATGTTGCCTTTCGAATGCTATCTTCTAAGGTCTTTGGCTCATCAAATTCAATTATGTTCTGGTATTCCTTGGGTAGCCCACTGATGAAGCGTTGCACCTTTGCCTTCTCTGCTTTGATGTAGGGTACATATCTCAATAAGTCGAGGAATTTGTTGACATATTCCTCTATAGTGAGTTGCCCTAGTTTGAGTTCATAAAACTCTTTAGCCTTCTCGTCGAAATATTTTTCCGACAAATACTTCTTCTGGAAGTTCTTTTCAAACTGTTTCCAAGATAGGTCCTCCTCGCGGACCCCTTTCATATTCTTAATATCTTCCACCACATGGAAGATTTTCTGTTCAGATTAAAAGTGGCCACTCGGGCCTTCAAATTCTCTGAAAAGTCATGGACTCTGAAATATTTCTTCAGTCCAAGTAGCCAGGACTCAGCTTCCTCTCCCTTCTTTATCTCACCGTCGAAGGAGGGAGGTTTGGCCTTTCTGAACTCCTCAAATTTATGACCCTTGGAAGTCTTTTGTTTCTTCTGTTTTCTTCAAGAATAGGAATTGGTCCTGCTGCTGGAAGATCCTTCTGAATCGCCATCTTCCTTCTCAGAGGAATCATCTGACACTGGTCCTTTACCTCTGGGGTGGACCTTCCTTGAGGTGCTTCTCTCAGTATGGCCACTGATACAACCATGTTTATTCATCTCGGGTTCATGCTGCATTTGTCGCTGTAAGTCGGATAAGCTCTGCAATAAAACTGCATTAATTTCAGTTTTCTTTTCTTGTTCTTTCATCATCCTTTCATTGTCGGCCTTGCAGCTTTGCAATTCAACCATGAGACTCCTCACAGTCTCGGCTAGATCTGGAGGGGTTCCTATTGCTCTTCTTTCGGCAGGCTCTTCGTCTCTATTGTGGGAGTCGTCTCCCATTTCTTGGTGAGTCATCATTCTCTGCGTCTGTAATTTCCCGCAGCTGATCGTCCGCTTGGGTGAAAAGACAAACGTTGGTTATTAGTCAAGAGTTAAATACATTTTATAACCTGCGCATAAATTCATAACTTTTTCACATGCATACACAGTCGGGTTCTCATTTCCAAGTTTTAATCTTAGACAAGAGAGTTAAGTTAGGGGGTTACTCCTCACAGGAGTGCTTCGAAAGGAGCTTATGCGCAACTCATTCATGAGCCCAATCAGGCCGAGTGTTGTAACCATTCTCTAATACCACTTTGTCACATACCCACTACCATAATCAAATTTTTCTAGACTTCTACAGAATCCCATCCCCCGAATTACCTACGAAGGTCTAGCGCAAGCTAGCTCTTTCTCTCTCATGTGATCGTGGGCCGTGATCACAGGTAAAATATTCAGGGTGCCTCTTTGTATTTCACGCCTCGACGCTAAAGGAATGTTGAATCGTTCTATATTGCAACCGTCGAACCCCAACAGGGCTAGTGACTGGCCAATAGAGATGAATCCCTACGGGGTTAGCAACCAGCCAATGAGAACAGGCCCTGTCGCATGGTTAAGTGGAGTACAGGGGGCAGAGGGGGAAATGTGACACGGTAGTCGACAGGATAGGAGGGGGGGCCACTTCACATGCCACACTATTCCGGACCCCCCCCCATTAAAGGCAGAATGGCAAGGGGGGTCCGGAATTCACCTGAGCACCGTTCATCAAGGTGAATTAATCTCAATNCCCCCCCCCCCCACCGTTAAAGGCAGAACAACAAGGGGGCTCTGGAATGAAGCCTTAGTTGTAGATCTGAGTGGGTGGACTTTGGCCATTTAGATCTGCTCGCCACTTACCCTAAGGCGTATTTACGCCCCGGCTTAAAGTTGACGTCTCTTCCTCTCATCTAACGGTCGTTACAGACCCTGAGATCCTCCGAAATAATCTCGTTCGTTCATCAAGATTTATCATCACGAGAGTCCGAACTCTCGATCACGGGACTCCCGAATTCTCGATCCCTGGTTTCCCGATGAAGTTAATCTCTCGACACATAACCTCCGTAAATCGGACGGTCTAGAACCGTCCCAAGATTTCCACCATGGAAAGTCTCGATCTCTCGTCACCAGGACTCCCGATCCCGCGATTCTCGATTTCCCTGAATGGGTAATCTCACGACATGTGGCCTCCCGAGATTGGGTGGACCAAATCTATCCCAGGGTTTCCACCATGGAAAGTCTTGAACTCTTGTCACCAGGACTCCCAATCCCGCGATTCTCGATTTCCCAAAATGGGTAATCTCATGACACGTGGTATTCGTCATTCAGACGGTCTAGATCTATTTTGGGGCCTTTGCCCCTATTCACTAGGGGTTTAACCCTCGAATAAATTTTGACAGATCCAATAACTGTCGAGATTTTCCAGCCAAGATCTGACGGCTCAGTTTCGTTCCTACATGTTCATCCTTCCACGACTTCCTGGACGTGGAAAAATCAACGGTCTAGATACTCCCATGGGCCTTGGGGATCTACGGCCCCGATTTCTTCACTATCCATGAAGACACAGAAAGAAAAAGGGGTAAGGCATATAACACCCTACTTACTCCCACCAATCTAGCAGTCATGCATGACCACAGGTTTCCTGATGGAATTTCGTTCGTCGATCGATACCTATCAGGGTTAAGGAACTTAACACTCCATCTTCTTCTTCTGATCTGACGGTCAAGAGGGACCACAGATCTCCTGACGGGATCTCGTCCGTTGACTCGATATCTATCATCCTTATGCTACCATCTCAGGTTTTTAAGAGGATCATTCCTCCTCGTGCAGGGTTACTAAGGCCTTGCGCCTTCACCTTCTCTTTCTCGGTTCTTAATGGGATTTTCAAGGAGTGTATCTTTATGGGGAGGTTTTTACCCAGGGACCTATCTGAGGCATATAAGGGCACCTTTCTCCCGCAAATCAGACATGCAGTCTGAGTTAGTTCGGTAAGCATATAAAAAGCAATTTATGAAGACATAATCCATATGTAGTCTTTCCATTATAAACATGCATCTACCAGTATTGATCAAAACACTATACAGACATTCTTACTCTGGTATCATTCACCATTTCACAGCTTATAAACATAAATGTCAGAATAAATATATATATATATATATATATATATATATATATATATATATATATATATATATATATATATATATATATATATATATATATATATATCAAGATGCCAGAGGAAAAACACTTATCATAAATAACACCAGGGGTTGTGCAACTGCTGAGAGGGGTGCTCGTTTCCACCCAACTGTAGGCTCAGCGACTCCCAACGGATTTACCACTAGCCACCCCCGAGCTGATACCATGATGTTGTGAGACTGCGTCTCTGTTTTCTAGTGACCAGGAGTGAAGGTTACTCTCCTTCCTCTCTACTATCACCCACTCTGCATATTTCCAGAGTTCTCTTCTTCCCCTCGTGTCGTCCCCCTCCCAATGGCTTCTCCTCCATGCCTTATCCTCTTGCGAGGTTGCGTGTGGCGTGATTTCCCTCGCGCTGGTCAAGCCTGACGGCTCTACGGATGGACGGTTCACCTCCCCATTCCTCATTAACTCTTGAGGATCCATCTGCCTACCAGCCTGCGAGACATTTAATTCGGGGTCAGCAAGCCACTTTTGGTTCTTCGGGCCAGTGGAATCCAAATACGGTATTGATTCTCGGTGGAAGTTAACGCCACCTTTCTAGGTTCCTTCCACCGCCTTTCTGCAGCCATCGTGGTCTCTTTTTCAGCACATCCCCTCTTAGCAGTCCTACAATATAAATTCATAATGTTATTCACATTCATCGACCTCTTCCACAAGGTCCATTCACATTACATATTCACATTTCTGAGTTTTCCACAGTTCTAGGCCAGTCCAGTTATTTTTACAAACTGGGGGAAACAAGGTGTTACATGGAGACTCACCTTACCAGTAAGACTGTTCGGATGAAAGGGCTCGAGCATCCAAGTCAACAGGACACACTACCATGGAAAATATGGGAAAGGCCCATAGGATTCATGATCGCAGTAAATAACTACCAGGACGAGCACCAGTCCACTGTGCTCGAGGCATCAAGTTCCATCGCCAAACAAACGTTTTGTATTTTTTAGACCCAGATGCTATGGAGAGCTCTAATCCTAGTATTGCACTGAAGGGATTTGGGTAAGGGAATTTGACAGGATGATTTTAGATTCGTCGATGTGGCTTTGATTACCAACCAAATGGTTAAAGGAAGGGGTATGAACTATCATTTTAACATGGGTATATTGTAATGAAGTCTGACCTACGTCACAATCTTAAGATCTTATGACGACATGATAAGTATGGACTGGTGGGAATCACATGGTGCGATACTCAACAGTAAATATGAGGCAGTTGAGTTGGATCGACGATGAAGGACAGAGAAGTGTGATTGTAGGAAGAAAACGGGAAGTATCCCTGAGGTTCATTTCTTCCCTACAGCTACAAGAGAGCACGTGCAAAGATGTAATTTATATGCATATTTAGCGTCGAACATCAAGGGCATGGTATAAGTATTAGAAGACCTTCTGGTAGTATGAGAGTTTGCAAATGTGATTCCCAAAAGAATTACCGAATGTGTCGCCCAAAGACAAGATGGAATTTACCATTGCCCTAAAACTAGGAACTGAACTGATGGAAAGAACACCTTATCGGATGTCGAAACCTTAGTTATAGGATTTGATAATGCAACTAAAGCATTTGTTGGACATAGGACTTATACGCCTAAGGATGTCGCCTCGGGGGTGCTCTTGTTATTTCTTATGGAAGAAGGATGGGCCGTGGAGACTTTGCTTGACTAACGTCGAGTATTCCTTGATGACATTTTGATATATTCTCAGATGATGGAAGATCAGGATGAACTTTTATGCTTGGTACTACAGTATTGCGAGAGAATAAATTATGGGAAGAGGTCGCAATGTTATCAAGGATTAATTGATTAGGGAATGTTATCTCCAGCAAAGGCATCGTTGTGGTTCCAGCAAAGGTAGAGGTTATTATGGAGTGGCTTGCACCAACGAATTTCCCAGTAGTGCATAGCTTCATGGGTTTAGCGGGATATTATCGATGGTTCATCGAGGTTTCTTTGAAGATAGCAAATCCGATTACAGAATTGTATAAGAAGAACAAGAAGTTTGGGTAGACCGAGAAATGTGTGGAATCATTTTGAAGGCTCAATGAGTTGTTGACGACAATTCCAATACTAAAAGTCCCCAGCATGCATGAGGGCTTCTTCATATGCACTACAGCATCCAAGGAACTATTATATGGAGTCTTGATGCAAGACAATTGAGTGATCGCTTACATCTCAAAGAAGTTAAGAAAGCATGAGGAGAAATAAACGACGCACGATTTGGATTTGTTAGCCATCATGTATGTCCTGAGAGTTTGGAGACATTACCTAATTGGACAGAAATTTGAACTAAAAATGGACCGCTTTGGTTTACAACACCTTTTTACGCAAAATGACTTGAATGCGCGGCAAAGGTCTTGGTTAGAACTACTTATCGATTACGATTTTGAGATTTCCTACTTAAAAGGAACAGTGAACAGAGTGGCAGAAGCATTGAGTCGGAGACCATGCATATTTTCAGTGAAACCTTTTCAAACGAATCTACGTGAAATGATTATAATTACAGCGCGATGAGGATTGGTATAAAGAGGTTAAGGAATTCTATTGGAAAAGACACCATATTGGTACCAAAATTGAGGGATATATGGTGGACAACGATGGATATTTGAGATATAATGATCAGATTTACCTACATCCCAACGACGAATTGAGAAGTTGACTCTTAAATGGATCTCATGGATCCATGTGCATGGCTCCTCCCTGAGTCACAAAGATGAGGGTAGACTTTTAACCCTTATTCTTCTGAAAGGGATAAAGGAAGACATAGTTATCTACATGGCGAGGTGTCTAGGATGTCAGCGAGTGAAGGATGAATGTAGACATATGGTAGGATTACTATAGCCACACACTTTACCAGAATCAAAATGGGAGGTAATTTCAATGGAATTTATTGTTGGGATTGATGTTAATGGCAAGGCAGAATGACTAGATTTTTCATGATAAGTTTACACTCTGATGAAGAGTGCATACCTTGTCCCTGTGTGTACTACACATCAGGTGCCAAGTACAACTAGATTTTATATCGGTGAGATATTGAGACTTCCATACATACCAAAGGATCATATCCGATTGAGGATCGGTGTTTACAGGACTATTTCGGAGAAGTTTCCAAGAGGCATTAGGAACCCCTCTAAATTTTAGTACTGCATAGCACCCGGAAGCAGACGGGAAGATAGAATGAACGAACCAAACTTGGAAGGTTGTGTTGGGTATGCATGTGTTGGACCAACAATAATGTTGGGAACAGTTCTTGCCACTAATAGAGTTGGCTTAAATCAATAGCTATCAAAGCACCATTAAGATGGCACCTTGTGAGTTTCTTTGTGGGCAACCATGTCGGACGCCTTTGACTTGGGATCGAATCGAGGATGGGGTCCTGGTAGGAACAAATGTGATCCAATATTGAAGTAACAAATACAAATGATATGAAGAGGATGGAAGAAGTGCAGGATGGGGACAAGGGTTTGTCGATGCGCATCATGTCAACCATAATTATGAAGGGCCTAATGGCTAGTCATGCCTCATTCTTGAGGCATTGCGCGATGTTTATCTTGCATATGTGTGTGAATTTAGTTCAGTGATCCTATGCATGAGATTGATTGAGTTCTTGGTGGATGTTGGGAAAGGGTGTGCTTACGGCGGAGCCAATCCACTTTATGAACCATCACATTAGACAGGTACAGTGTTGAACTGTTGATCCGATCAAGGTCCAATAGGAAAAAGATAGTCCACACTCGGCTACTTGGGAGGACACATATGATATGCGCCCACAGTTTCCCTTTTTTATGATAGCTAGACCTTAGATGTAGTCAGATACTTCATTTTTGTGCTTGTGTTCTATGAAAATTCAGGATGAAGTTCAAAACAAGAGCAGGTGTATGTAACATCATGATCTTGCGCACACCTGATTGGACTTATTCTTTGAGGACACTTACGTGCAAGTGATCTAGTTCCTTATATGATTGATTGTTTCACTTATGGATTATCATGATGTTGTGGATATGATGATATGTTATTTGATTATATTGTATCAATTAGTGCTATTGACTGGTTTCTCCTGAGTGTGTAGGACTCTAGACTCATTGAGGATGTCGATGGCATAGATGGACCTCCTTGGACTCTGGATCGAGTCAGGGAGTGGATTTTTTATGGTTTGAGTACTTTTTTTATTGCATATGTTGCATATGACTGATATATTATGATGTTTATTTTGGATCGCCAACATATTTCGTTGATGGATGCAGGTTGACGATATCTTGCTAATCAGACTCACATTTGGAGTAAAGGGGTCATGCACGACAACCAGAGATATTGAGGGAGAGGTGTGGCAGCAGCCCTGCCATATCCTATTAGCACTCTCATCATGGATCAAACTATAGGTTAACGATTAGCTAGTTCTATATATCCACGATGTCATGAGGGAAGACTGAGACAATCGCTCACAAAGATTATAAGGGGCATGCAATAAGGCGGGGTCCTTATTCCTTAGAGTCCCTTACTCTCCCACATGGTCACCTGATGGAGTATTGACTCCAGGGGTTTGATGTCTACCAAAATCACTCAAAAGGAGAGTGGCACCCTTGGAGCACATAGTTCGTCTTGAAGGGCACTTCGCGTAAATGAAACATGAATGCAGGCGAGTGGCACCCTTGGAGCACGTAGTGCATATTGAAGGGCACGTCATGGTTTTAACATTGGTAAGTTATTGAACTTAGTAACTAGAAAACTATGTCTCTTTAGGACTTGGTCAACCTTAAAATGAATGTTGCATGAGTAAAGATTTATAATCATAAATTCCCTTAAAAACTTTTTTCCAAGCCTAGTGAATTTAAAACCTTACGTCTAAGTAGTACATGTGAATAAAAAAAAACTTAAAGAACTTTTAACAAAGGGGGGGATGAAGAAAATTCAAACATAAATAATTAAATTAAAATTTTGATGAGGGATTAAATTATTTAAAAAGCAATTTTTTGTTTGTGTGGAAACTTGTTAATTCTGAACATAGATAAAAAGGGGAAACTTAAAGACAAAAGGGATGTGGAACATAGGAGGGAATGTAGCCTAGGAAACTTTCTAATTTCGAACTCAACTAAGCTTTAAGAAAGACATCAATCATTAAAAGGAATGTAAGGGAATAAAGGGACATCGAGGAGCATTTTTAGGAACGCTTTTAGGTGGGTGAGGGAAATAGGAAAATTAAATTAATTAATTAATTTAATTTATGGTGCAACTAAGTGATCGGGTGACATGTGTATGAGGGAGGTTTATCCTAATTAAATTTTAATAAACAAAAATTTAATGAGGGTTTTGGAAACTATTCACTAAGAAAACTCTATAAAAGGAATGGTGGAGGAGGAGAATGGATCACGACCAGTATGTGTAATGTTATGCTGCCAAAATATTACTTGACTGATTTTTCTTGTGGGATTTAGGATGACCATCTCGAAAAGGCAGTAGTAGCTCAACCTTGCGAGGCGAGTTGGGAGATAGATTATTCTCTGGTTTTTGTGTGTGTGCCCCCTTTGTGACTCGGGGAGCTTAGGGGGGAGAAGAGTACCCATAGCGTTGGCTGGGAGGTCTCGGTGAGGTCTTAGTGATTAGCAAGAGGGAGCAAGGAGGATCACCAATATCCGAAGAACGTCAACAATCCATTCGCTAGTTACGGTACTTATGTTATCAATTGCATTTTAATTAGTTAAATTTATGTACTTGGATTTAGATATAGATGAATAGTGTAATGGATGTCTGGAACAGTAGTGGGTAAATTTAATTGACATCTCGATCTGATAATGGTGAGGCTTGTCTGTATAATTTTTTCATTTAGGATTGGTATGCGCTTGAGGAAAAAGAACCAAGTTAAAACCCCCTTTAATTGAGTTTTTCCTTACTTATTTTCAAATTGCTTAAACAGACTTAACACCCAACAACCATTCCTTTGCTACTCAGTGAAAGTATCTCCCTTTCTTACTGATCCTTAAATTTTTTTACAGTGATTTTGTCTTCAAGGCTCATCGATTTTTTTTAACCCTCGCTACACAGTAAAATTCTTACTTCGAATTATGCGATATGGGGTATCAATCCAGTCCCTTGTGCGTTGATTTTTAGCACTCTTCTTGCATACATTTCTTGTGTTTTCCTTGCCTCCTTATGCACAACATCCTTCTCTTGCACCTCTACACTCTGACACTTGATCTTTGCGTTCGCTTTTATTTTTCCTCAGCAAGCGTGTTTTCCACCCAATGACTTGGATGTCTCTTACTAGCTAGCTATGCACTCTCTATAACCTCAAAAAACTAGAACTTTTACTGGATTTTTCCCTCTCGGATAATGATTTTTCTCTCGATGTCAATCACCTCAGCAACTGGAACTTTTCTTTGCATTTTTCACCTCAGATAATGATTTTTCCTCTGGGCGTCTATAACCTCAGCAAACTGGATCTCTGTGTTTTTTATAAGAGATAGTGGCCACACTATGGGTGCTTCTCCCTGCTAACTCGCACATAAATACTGCATTTTTCCAAGGAGCTCGAGCTTTGAGTACACCTCCAATGCTCCACAAATTTTGACACAAGTGCCCAGCGAAATTTGGGTCTTTTCCTAGTGATGTTTCGGGGTCTTACTAGCATTTCGCTCCCTAGACCTATGCATTTTTCCCCCTCTAGTCTGCAATTTCTTCTCTATTCACCTAGTGATTTTTACTGCGTCGTACAACAAATTTTACCCATAATTTTGCATGCGATTTTGTTTTCCTCCCTCCGCGG